>WSXT02167991.1:0-23521 GCA_011762715.2 Neuroterus valhalla | reverse complement strand
GGAAGTGGTTACACATTCGTACGCCGAACGAGACTGAGGGGCCTAACCGACTCAGAGCGCTAAGCGCACCTGCTACTTACTATAGTAAAACAGATAAGCTATAGTATCATGCTTACATACTTCGTTTTTCCTCAACAATTGGTTTGTAATTCAAAATTTTATATTCAATCAAAAGGGAATAATTTTTCATAAAAATTTAAATTTTTAACCGAAGAGATGAATTTTCAATGGATAAAATGAATTTGAATCGAAGTATAGATGGATGTTCAAGCAAGTATTTACATATCCAATCGACTAATTGTTGCATTAACAACAATAAGCTGAATTATTTAGAGAAAAAAACCTATTTCTAAACGAGAAAAGAAACTTCCCGGAAAGAGACGACTTTGATCAAATGGTTGGATTTCAAACCCACAAAGATCGTAGGTGCAAATTTTCAACAAAATCGTTCCAACAACATCATTGAATATTCAACAAAAAAATTAATTGTCAATTCAACAGTTTCCTAAATTTAAATCCAAATAGTTGAATCATCGAAAAAAGGGACCAGTTTCCAATAAAAGAGTTACATTTTCTGAAAAATATGACTTTCAATGAAATCGGTTAATTTTTTACAAGGAACGATTAGTTTTCAGCCATTGGCGGAGCGGTTGCGAATCCAGATTCTTTCATTGTTGTTGGAAATCCGAAGTTTTTGCTTCAAAATTCAATATTATTATCATAGGGATTTTTATGCGTTATATGTTTCGTTGAAAATTGGTTCCTTTACCTTGTTATGTCTAGTATACTGTGGGAAATAAATCTTTTCGCTCAATAATTAATATGATTTTGTTCTCCAAAAGTCAATTAGGCTTTTAAGTTCAACTATTTTCTTATAAATTTGTCTTTCAAACCTGAAATTTCAACAATTTGTTGGAAAAATAATCGCAAATAGAATTTTTTATTTGAGAATGAAAATGCAACTTCTCAGTTGAAAACTCATTTTCCTTCCCAAATTCAAGTGTTCAAGAAAATATCAACTTTTGCTTCCAAATATGACCATTTGGTTGGAAATTATTTTAATGGTTTTATAATTTGAGGCTTTTGTTGGAGACTTTTTCTTCAATCGAACCTTCCTGTTAAAGATTCATCTTTGCTTCTTGAAACATCGATTTTTGATTTCTAATTTAAGTGTGTGATCGATAATTGATTATTCTTTCGTATATTCGACTATTCGGTTTGAATTTCATCTTTTTATGCAGAGTATTATTCAATTTCCTCTCAAAGTCATATTTTCTTCGAAAACTAAATATCTAACCCATTTTTTATGATGGTTAATCTATTTTGTTTCTAATGCAATTGTCTGATAGATTATTAATTTTTGAATGTTTTGTATAAAAGAAGGAAAAGAAAAAGAAAAGTCGATTGTTATACTTCCTGTTTAGAATTCTTTTTGTGATTGGAAAATTTCTGCTCTGGACCACACCATTGATGGATTTACGATAGTCAATAAATTTCGCGAACAGGTGATTATTTAGGAAGTGAATTTTCTCTAAAACACAAAAAAATGAGAATGTATTCTGAACCTCGCTTCAAATAAAAAATGTCACTTTTCGAAAGAGATAAAAATGCAAAAGATAAATAGGAACAATTCTTTTTGTAACATATTTATGAGAACCGTGATATTCCACACATATCCTTGTTTGGCTTGTCAATTCCTGGGGAGTTTTTAATCAATAAAGAAGCGGATATTTCAGTATACATCTGTCACACAAAATATCGTGTGAAACTCCTCGTAATCGCTCACTTTCCTCCCTACTTGCATAATATGATATTTCTTTTATTTCCTTCACCCTGAGGAGTTTAGGTTTTGTCAGATGATCTGGGACAAAGGAGGACAGGAAAAAAAAGTTTCCAAAAAGTGTGACGTAGTTTTTGAACAACACAACTCCACGGAGAAGCTACAATGAAAATCGATGAAAAAAGATTATTGCTTTACTCTGGCATAAGTTATACCACAAATTAGTTTTTCAAACTGTTTTTGACGTTTTCTCGCGCCAGCAGCTCTGCTTATTATTGAAGGCGTTCCTCTTCCATCAATCTTATGTATTATCTTATAAAAGCCCCAGCAAAGTATCATTCAAGTGTCATCAAATTGAAATTGAAGTCTTGGAAATCAATTTTCTGAAGTGCACCTTAGGTATATGTAGAACTGAGTAAAAAAGTTGATTAGCTTTGCAGACAAAAGTATCCAACTAAGATAGTTCTTGTCGGGACATTGATCCCACTATAATCGATCAAGTGGGTAATGAGTATACTCAAGTACCTTTTCGTATTTTTTGCTTGTTCTTGGGAAATCTTTTCTATTGAGGTTTCTTCTCTTTTTCGGACATTTGAAATGAAATCGCTACTTCATCTCCCTCTTATTATTCCACAGTATATATTCAGATATGAGATTTCTTGTTTGTCGAGCAGAAAGTGGATTGCGTCTTGACCTATATGATAAAAGGGATGATAAATTGCATGAATATTGTTTTATTCAACCTCTTCTTAAAGAAAATTATAAAATTTTTCCGGAAGCTCAGTATTGATGCAAGATTCCTTGTTTCCTAAGCGTGTGATAGAGCATTTATTTACGAAACCAAAAAATAATGTACTTAGACACAGTATGCAATCTCGCCAGTCATGAATAAAAAATTATTCTTGTCCTAAAAATTATCTATGTTAAGCTACAAAACTATTTTGTCCCGCAAGGCAAAAAAATTTGTAGAGGAAAATTTTGTTTGTTTTGTGAAGAAAATAATGTATTACATGGCGAGTGTGCGAATGGCTGAGATGACTAGCGAGTGTGGAGTTGCTGGCCCGAGCAAAGCAAGGGCAGCACCACACGAGTCAGTGATCTCAGCCATTCGCCACTCGCCATGTACGATATTTTTCATGAAAAGTACATTGAAAACCCAGCTTCCGGCAACTCTTGAGTGATAGCGAGATAAGAAAAATTGAAGTTTTAAGGTTATGGTTGACAACATGTGCCAATCACATATATAATTACGTTAATGAGTTGGCATTATTGACACCTGTTACGCGCGCGACTCAGTGATGCCAAAACAAAAACACTCTTTTTCTCCTGCTTGCATAGCTGATTTACTTTCGCCGCTCCAGCTGATTTCTCGGCGGTAATCCGCCATATTCGCATCGCTCAAGAGGCAGCGAAAGTCGGATTTTCGTTGCACTTATTAACAAAACAAGTTTTCTATGTAATTTTTCTTGTACTCATGTATCCGGACCGTTCCGGATATAAGCCCGAAGTTGATTTCATTCGGATTGGGAATTCGGTTTGAATTGATTTGGATGGAGAGTTCTGTCTGATTCGAATTGAGTCGATAAAATATGCTGGAAGAGAAAATCCGATTGCTCATACGAGAGGCTATGCAAAAGAAGACTGGGGGTATACATTGCTGTCAAGGGTATGGATGCGATTTTGATGCCTAAGCTCTGGTCCAGTGACCTTACTCTTATCAGGGTAGGCCCAGGAGCGGAAGTGGAATAAGGTCGGATTTGTTCATCGCTTCAGCGTCATTGATGACGCGATGCTGCGGGGCCCCATCCCTTTAGCGAGGTCGAGGTTCTCATTCGGCATCGCCAGAGAATGAAATTCCTCTGTTGATAAGTTGTGCCGAAAACCTTCGCCAAATAGTGAAGGGGAGCACAAACATGATCCAGAAGGGAAGAGATCTATTGAAATAGTTAGCAAGTACCGAGCTGAACATTTCAAACAAAAGTAACATTTCAAGATTCCATGAACAACAGAAGAGAAGGCTTGATCTGACCTAATGTCTGAAAGAACTGAGGGGTCTTGAAAGTCCCTGACGGAGAATCCCTCTCAGATCATATATATATTTTATTTCAGGTATCCTTAAGGAAACTGAGAAGTCCAAAGATCAGAAACAGCATAAATGAAATTCAAGACTTATATAAGAAAGAACACAAAGGTGAACTCTAGGAATTCTCTACGAACAACCACACCATAGATGAGTTCGAGCAACTCTGCAAAGTTTCTGCGAAGGACTTCGAATTTCATCCTATAAGAAAATGCGCTCTGCAAGTGCAACCAATTTAAGAAAAGGGACTCAATGGTACCTAAATAGACCCTGCACAAAAATTATAACGGCGTCTAATAGATAAAGACAGCTGTCTCCAGACTGAGAACACCACAAGATGGCTCAGGATGATTCTAAGGAAAACATGAGAGCTTACTGACAGGAAACCTGGAGGGGCTTTTGCGAGGAACCTAAAGGCATCTCGGAGACAGAGAAACTTGGACCACTCACCACTCGGACTCCTGAACCACCTGGTGAAAATCCACTTCCAAGGTTTTCACGAAATCCAACCCGACTGACAGTAGGAAAGCTGGAACCAGAAGAGGGAGGAGGCCGACTGAAATCTTACCGTTCGGGTAGTTGATATCAAGAAGTTTGGATGGGCTACCTGTTCCTTCTGCCTCTTCAAATCACAAGAAGTAAATGGCATCTGTACAGTGATCTGCCAGAAGCTCTGTGAACAAAAGTGTCGTCCATCTACTGAGAAAACCGTTGAGGGCAAGTATCGCGTTCAAACATTTTCTATCAGCATAAAAGGAACACAGTGTGTTCTCCATTTCCTAACCTGACGAGGAGAGCCTCACTGCGGCTCAGATTCGAGGCCGATTAATTTGACCTTCTTTATATTGAAGACATTAGAGTATTTGGTCAAGAGATATATGAAGGACGAGGTGCTCTTAGCTTCTCCGCTGCACAGAGGCTTGGACCTCCAGTAGAATTTATCTGCTGGGAGGCTCTGAAGTGTGGCTTGCTAGGTAGGCAAGCTACTAAGCTGTATAAAAAATATGCTGCGCCAGAAGCGTTTAGAAACCCGATAGGTTGGAGGCTTAGTTGGCGAAGTAATTCTCCAAGGATGCCCAGGGGATGTCTGGTCAGTTCTCCTGTAGCGCATCGTAGCTGACGACCACGTCTGGAGGCTAACTGAGCAGGGATATCATAACTAGGTATACGTCAAAAGCTCGGTTCCCTTGGTGCATCCGAATAAGACCAGCTCGGTTATTTTTACGGTTAAGTAAAAAGTGCGAGAAGGCTTCTGCGCATCGTGATAATAGACTGACAATCTCACAAGTGGGTACATATCTAGTATCATCCCTGGATGGCAGGCTCAACTGCTCAAAGCACCTGGTGACGCAGTGCAGAAGAGGGTTAAGGGCTACATTGACGATGAATTATGGTCTTGGGCTAAGATGATTGTTTAGCTCCATCTTGATGCCCCTGAACCGTATGGCTAATTATACGCTGATGTCGTCTGGTGACTACGGATTCAACTCAGAGCGATATAGGACAGACTGCATAGATCATACGCACTAGCGTTCAGGAGGGTTATGAGAGCGATTAGGAATACGCCTACGGTGGCGATAGGCCACATAATTTGGGAAGAGTTTTCACACGTTACGAAACCCAGCAAGGCTGCTTGTTCCGTCTGCAAAAGCATCTGGATGGACGTGCAAGACTGAACACACTAAGCTTGCAAGTGAAACTAGTACATTGCCAATTCCGAGGATGAGCCAGGGCGAAAGAGCAAAACGCTTCAACATGACCAGGACTTTCAGCGCTGTCATTCTGAACAGGGATAAGAGGAAGGCAAACAGTAACCCATTCCTTTAAAGCAAGGTCTAGCACACAGATGGCTTCAAGGGAGGAGAGAGGGTGAGTACGGAGTATTCATGACAGCGCAAGGTTTGGGAATGCAAGATGGCATCAAACCAACTGTCAGAAATGAATCATGCGACCTTCGTGAAAGTCTCCAGATACATATAGATCATGGCAACGAAACAGCAGATCATCTGATACTGGAATTAGTACTGGGACTAGCGTATTTCTGTATCAGGATGACCATCACGATCTGGTTCCGGACTGAGTACCGGGACTACTGGGAGCAAACCCATGCTTGTCAGCAAGTTGAAGACATTCGAGGCTGTACGTTAGTAAAAAACAGGACTGAATCTCATGACAAATTGCAGGGAATTCGGCAGGGATGATAAGACATGCCTGCGTGTCTTGTGTTGGTGCCGGGCACTAGTCAGGCTTAAGCAATAAACCCTCAGGACTCATTTTATAGAATCTGAGTGAGTTCTAATGCCAAATGTGGTTGACATCTTGAGCTCCATTAGAAGGTTCATAACTTACAATTGAGAGCGAACTGTAGAAGGTGTGGCACAATGGGTACATAGCCTGAGTGCCTGAAAACGAGGCTCCTCGTCTGCCTGTAAACTGCACTAATATGAGGAAATGACTTATTGGAAAACTTGTTTTTATTAACTCGAAAAGGTATCGAATGAACATCAAAACATTAGTGAAATTTCTATGATATGAATGTGAATGATCCGTATTATTGAGATAAGGCATAAGTGATCACATTCTATTTGATTGACGCAAAAGAACCAGATAAGCAGAGAAGTTTATAATTATGTATTTTCATCTTACCGACACTGGGTCAATCGGCTAGTCAAATGGTTATCGTACAGGCTCATTCTTAACAATTGTTTCGGTAATGTCTCAAAATAACGCAAAAACCATAGAATCACGATAATTATTATTTTACACAACTAAATCCTCAAGTTATCTATCATTTTATTTCAGACTTCTCATGATTGCCTGAAAGGAAGATTATTTACTGTTGGCCGTTTATCTTCCGCGTAGTATAGTCGATAGGAAACAAGGCTGATCTATCGCCTTCTGTTTGAACAATGACGACTAATTGAAGTTCAGAAAATATCTTTTTAATGTGCAAATAACTCGAAGAGGACCCATCAGAACATAATCTTGGAAATATTTGCGCAAAATTCTAAACCAAAATAAGAAACAACTTCGGTGTTTTTGCGCCCAATTCGCCTTACAGTATAACTGCGATGTCATGAAGGATCTTCTAAAAACTTAGCATAGACACGAACCACTGATTTCGTGGAACGCTTATGATGTCGATAAGTTAGGCATTTTCGATCATAAACGCCTTTACTTATCCACTTTAGGGCTTCAGCACAGAAAGAACAATTTATTTTGAGCAAATTTTGAATAATGTATTGATTCCTAATGTTTTTTAGGTGTTCGTCAGCGCTTCGCCCGATCACTGGTGCAAGATACCAGAACTGGAGAACTTAACAAGCATATTGAGCCTGGAGGAACGCAAGGCTCTTTCACTACCTTATAGGATGAAGTCAGATGGCAGGAGAGAGTACGACAAGTGTACTATGTATGATGTGAATTACACTGCAATTGTTGAGTCGTGGTTGCATAGTTCCTTATTTAACGATTCGAAAGATGAAGGTGAAAATCTACTGTCATCATCTTCTATAATCTCCTCCAACTTGATTTATCCACCAAGTAGTCTTCCACCTCCACCGGTCAGCAACTCCAACTGGCCAATCACCAAATGTCGTTATGGTTGGGTCTACGATACCAAAGATTACGACAGCACACTCGTCACCGAGGTAACATCATCTTTCTACTTTACTTACTCTTTTCTTGTCCAGCCTGCACTGAGAGTATGTCTTTTCGTGTAAGTGAAGCGAGTGTAAAGTAGCTTTTTCTCGCCCAGAGACAAAGAAGGCGCCGAGCAGCTCTTTGCCTTCGCTTCTCTTGTTTCTCGGCAGGAAAGACTTTTTTGTGCCTGCTATATATTTATGGGGATTGAGAACTTCACGCCCTTGATACACAAAATGCTATTTCAATATTTTCTTCATTGCAGCTGTCCATGAAAGCTTAGAAGTTTTGCTAGGCCATTCCAAGCCCTGATTTCATATGGCGAATAATATTTGTTTAAAAATATTATCGACCTTGAAATACGAGAATTCGCATTTTTTTTACAATTCATGAATTAAATCTAAAGAACGCTAGGTGAATCCTTATGAATCCTAGAAAAATTCATAAGAACTCAGAGTGAATTCGAAATAATTAAAGTTCGGTGCAGAAGAATCTGGGGGTATTTAGGACAATGTAGTTACTTGCTCTAATTTTTAGTAGATTGAAAAAACATGAACTAACCAAATCCCATAAACTAGAATGAATGAATCAATTAAATGGTTGTTCCAGATATTCGAGAGACTGCGAAATATTTTGAGAGAATCTAGAAAGAATACTCGAAGGATATATTATGGATAATACAGGGTAAATTGGAAACGGATTACAAAGAATGTTTAACATCCAAAATATTCCGTTTATTTCAGGATTGAATTCAGAGGTATTCAGGGATAAAAAGTATTGAATGGGATTGAATAAGATTCGCGAAGATTCATATTAATGTTATACACGACTAGCGTCGATCATCGGACAGACAGGTATTTTCCTTACCTGTATTATCAACACACCTGCAGGTAGTATGTTGATGTCCGGATAAGGGAGATACACTTTCTGCGAACCAGCGGAGAATCAGAACCGTGGTGAAGAGGCGAGCCTTGAAGTCACGCAAGTGACAGTTTAACGCGCGCATCTCCCACCACTCGGTTTCGCCGCCCGCTCGTTCCCTGTGGACCGCGAGAGTATTCTAAGGCGAGTTCCAAATGAGATTGCTCAATCCAGTTTAGGCGGAGTTCCTCTGCTGAAGTAAGAAATCCTCTATCTAGATACCATGCTGATTCTTCTCTCTTATTTCCCTTTTCCTCCTTGCCTGGCCGTCAGCGTGCGAACATGCTATCAGTCAGTAAGTATGCATACATGCTGTTGCGACATGGCCTACGTTTCTCCTCGGTGCTACCAAACCCCACCTTCCTCCCCCAATCCCATAACGTACATACGTGCTATCAAACCAGAGTAAACCCTCCTCTCTGACAGCGTGCATACATGCTATCAAACCATTCTTAACCCACCTCCTTCGTCCATCAGCGGATATTCTTGCTGTCCAGACAAAGCTTGAAATTATCCTTCTCCTTTACGGAACTGGGATGTATGGACAATCTCTCTCCAAGGAGCTTGCGGAACTTACCCCCTTTCTGCCAAGGAGGGGAGGAACGACAAAGCTCCACTAGAGGGCCTACACTCTGCGCATCCTGCGCATGCCTTCTGTGATCCATCCTTCCACTTCGTTCATCTCTATCCAGTCCAACGTCACCGCGACTAAGTGACCGACGCAAGTTACTCGCGCACTACCTACTACGCATGGCGCTTCCTGATACTCTCTTTTTCAAGGGAACCTGACAACTCTCTATTTTATTCCACTGCGGCCCACCTCTCTCTCTACCCAGATGATATAGAATCCCTTTCCTACCACAAGGAGGGTTATATGAGTATACTGTGAAGGAATTTAGGGAGTTCAGGGGCCACGGAAGCACGGGGGCCAAGGGAACTCAAACCACCCTGAACGAAAAACTGGGGCTGAACCCAACCCCTTTCCCCCAAGCGTTCCAGGTAATTCTGTGCATAATTTTGTCCGATGACCTTTTCTTTTGCTCCTCTGTTGCCTTAGGTAGTTGAGCCCCCCTGCTTGAAAATACCTTCCGTGGCCACTGGAGGTAGTCCAGTATATTAGGTCGGATTCCTATGTGTATTATTGCAATTCATTGGGTAAGAAAAATTTTTTTGACATCTTTAGGGGACCGTATAGGGAGCCTAAATCCGAGTTTTCGACCATCAACCCTTTGCAGGTTGTCCGCCATCTTGAATAAAGGTGTGATTTCTTGTATCGCCCATAACAATCGTATTTTTAATTTAATCAAGAAAATAGAAGATACCATTTTTCATAAAAGAAATAAGATCTACAAATAAGTATACCAAATATTTTCTCGTATTTTGCTTTTTTGTTCCTTAAAAATCGATTATACAAATAAAAAGATGGTTGAAAATTTTTTTAGATCAAATATCTTCTTTGTTTTCGGTACTGTCGCAAAACTTTTGGAACAAAAGTTGTAACTCACACGATTCTTTACAATTTTTGTTGGAAATTTTTTTTTGTAAAAGCAATTTTTTACTTACTGTAGCACCTGGAAGTTGCGCGGTAGTTGGTAGTGTTGGATTTCGAGCGCTGTGACGTACTAAATTATTCCAAGTTCCGTTGATGGAATGGAGCTCAATATTTTATCTCTTTCTTTTTTTTCAATTATATATAATTTTGACTATTTTTTTGTGCATGATTTATGAACCAATCACATCTTATTCGTTATTTAAATTTTGAATTTCTCTTGTTTTTAAACTTAGCGTTGAAAGATGGAGTTGTATCGACCCTCAGTTGAAATAATATTTGTATGTTGATAGTAAAATTGGTTTTAGGGTCACAAAAGAATTGAAATCAATTTGTCATTGAATCAGACGTTTTTATAGTGAAAATAGTTTTTTGTAGATATAAATTAGGACAAAAATGTTGAAACTCTTTAGTGATTAAAAATAAATCAATAAATTTTTTTTGATAATATTACGAAAGTTATGAATGTTATCAAAATATTTTTTATTTATTTATTTTTATTCCCCAAAAAGTTCAAACATTTTTTCGTCCTAGTTTATACATACGAAAAATTATTTTCACTCTAAAATTATATATTTCCACAGACCAAAAAATTTTTGTACCTAAATTTCAGAAATAAATCACCGATGAGGACCCATAATAGAGGTCAAAACGTCTGATTTAATGACAAATTGACTTCAATTCTTTTATGATCCGAAAGCCAATTTTACTATCAACATACAAATATTATTTAAACCCTACTTTTATAATTTTTTTCTGGTATTTTAATGATTTACTATTTTTCAATAAAATTTTAAACCATCATTCATATGATTCCTCTTCTTTGATGGAAGAATATATGAAAAATTCTCAAAAAGGAAGAATGAGAAAATTCTTACAGCAATTCAGTAACAAAACTTATTTACTAAAATTGTGAGATTCATGTTACGAACCTCATGATGTTTAATTTATGAATATGCAATCTGTGATGAAATTTTAAGGTCCTTGATTAGTTTCAGTTTTTTTGTCTTACAAATTTACGAAAAATATTTTTTTTATTTATACCAGACAAAAATAATTTGATCTTACGTCTAATCCGACATAAAAGTAACATTGGAAATTGGCTATATTTTTTTTCTAGCAGGGGAACGTGCAGTGTAATTATATTCATGTAAGGTATGTTGTTTAAATGGTGTTAATTGTGTGCAGCTAATATAGTGTTCTTTTGTATCTTGTGTGAGGTAAATGGTGTAAGTTTGTACCGAATATGTAGTTAAATTGAATAATAATTTATTGTATAAATCATGCACACAAAAGAGTCAAAATTATATTAAATTGAAAAAATAAAAAGAAAAAGAAAAAGTGTTGAGCCCCATTCCATCAACGAAACTTGGAATAATTTAGTACGGCACAGCGCTCACAATCCAGCACTACCAACTAACGCGCAACTTCCAGGAACTACGGTAAGTAAACGATTGCTTTTACAAAAAAAAGTTCCGAACAAAAATTATAGGACATCGTGTAAGTTACAACTTTTGTTTCAAAAGTTTTATCATAGCACTGAAAAAAAAAGATATTTGATCTAAAAAAATTTTCAACACTTTTTATTTGTATAATCGATTTTTAAGCAACAAATAAGCAAAATACGAGAAAATATCAAGGATACTAATTTGTAGATCTTATTTTTCTCATGAAAAATGGTATCAACTATTTTCCTAATTAAATTAAAAATACGACTGTTATGGGCGATACAAGAAAACACCCCTTAATTCAAGATGGCGGACAACCTGCAAAGGGTTGATGGTCGAAAACTCAGATTCAAGCTTCCTTTATGGTACCCTGAAGATCACAAAAAAAATTTCCTTACCCAATGAATTGCAATAATAAAATCTAAATAGACTGGACTAAGGAGCTAAAAACAATTTCGAAATTTTTATGGAATTGATCAAATTCATTTATTCAGTTCCAAGTGAATACAGCAGAATTCGAATAAATTCGAAACATTTTTATGAAATGCCTCGGGATTCAAGGTGAACTTTGAAGTTCTCAGGGACAATCGAAAAGAAATCGATAGAAGAAACTCATCGAATCAAGAAGAATTGAGTGAAGTCAGATAAATTGGAGAAAACACTTATTGAATAAAATTCGAAGAAGTTAAGAGCTATTTGATAAATTAGGAAAAAGTGATGGTAAATTTTAAAAAATAAAGAGAGTCTTAATGAATTCCAAGGAATTTAAAAGCATTTAGAATGAATTATTCAGAATTTAGGGTAATGTTTGTTGGAATAGCAGGAATTAAAATAATAGATATATCATATTGACTTCAGTTAGACTCAGTGGCGTATTAGAAAACTTTTCGGGACTAGAGTAAATTTAGAAGGATTGCAAGGAATTCAATGAAATTCGTGCGAAACAAAGATGGCGTCAAAAGGAGTCAGTATAAGTCGAATATTATTGAACTATGTGCAAGAACATTTTCAGAATCTACAGGAATTCTGTCAAATTCGAATGAATTGGAGTAGATTGAAATCTGAAAAAATGTACAAGAATTCAAGGTGAATTTGTAGAATATTGAAGTTCAGAACGATTCGAAGGAAATGAGAAGAATACAGTAAAATTTATCAAAATTGGGGGATCCAATGAATCATGAAAATTTATAAGAGTCTAAAAGGGTTTATGGAATTAATGGAAATTTTGTATATGTAGAAGAATTGAGGGTAAATTTTCAAATATTTAGGAAGGTTTCAATAAATTCAGAGTAAAATTGAATTACACTTTCTGTGAGTAGATTAGTTGAATGGGTCGATGCAGCAGATTTTTGGTTTAGGAGTTGTAAACTGAATCTCCTGTTCGAAATAATGAGAATGACTTGAATAAAGATTTTGGAATGAAATATCGTAATTGTGTACGTATGCATAGCTAGAAAGCGTATACTTTCTGCAAAGAAAGGATAAGCGGACCGCACCGTAGCTCAGTTGGTAGAGCATTCGTCCGGGAAATGAAAGGACATGGGTTCAGAAACTAACTACTCATTCATTTAACAACAATATTCAGTCTTCGAAAATTCCATAATTTTGATATTTCGATCGACGAATATTACTCCGATAATTTGGAATACATATTTATTTTCTCTGTAATTTTTTTTTTGGTTCCGAAATGACAATAAAAAAATATGTGCTTTATTCTAGAAAAAAAATTGTTCTTGTGACTGCAATGAAAATCACAACATTTAGTAAGGAAGCATTTTTATTTCTGAAGCAAAATGCTCAAAAATGAAAGATATGAAAATTTAGATGGTTAAGTATTTTTTTTAAGCAATTGGAAATATTTTCTTTTCTATTTACAAAAACAACATTTTTCCCTTCTGCGCTCATTTTTGTAACAATTCAAGATTGTAAAATGTATTTCCAATGATTTTTATTTCTCATTCAAAAAGTAATTGGAAAACATGAACATTCAAAATTCTTGAGAAGAATTTCATCGATCAAAATGTCAAGTATTATTAATGAATAAATACTACCTACGAGCAAGAAAATTTAATGTTGAAATTCAGGGATTTCGCACCGTTAATAATTATTAATATTTATGCTGATGCACTGATCAAATAAACAAATTCGAGACTCAAGAATGTATATTTGAAATGCTTGATGTTTTTTTGAAGGTATTTGCTCGAATCAGTTAGTATATTTCCGAAGCGTAACTAAAAGTATTATTAAATAATAAATATTGACAATTTTATATGGAAATGAATTAAACAGACTTTTGATCAGGTGTGAGAAAGTATGATTAAATTCGTTGTGACGTAAGTCACGTATACAGATAATTTGTAGCCTCGTCATACCAGACGTACTTTACAATAACAAGGTACCAAAATATCTAGGCTGCGTACTAGAATTTTTTTAAATAATAAAAAAAAAAATAATTGTAACGGCTTTCATGAATAAAAACGAGATTAGACATTTCTCTGACGACAAATGACTCGGCTTTTTTTTTATTTATGATTTTTTTTTAATACATGATTAAAGCAAGGAAGGACGAAAATAGAACAGAAACAATCTACACTTTTTTTAATATTTCCGAGCGAAAATATCGAAACGGTGATGGTGTAAATATACATTGTGTACTGTTCACTGTCCCTCTCCTCTTTCTCGCTTGAACTGCACTACGCAGTACGCAAACCCGCAGCGAACGCCCTGCTTTATTATGCCCTCTCACTCCTCCTTTTCAACAACTGTAAGTTATTTCCCAATACCCCGAACTGTTTTTTGGGATTTTTAGCCCATGATGAATGTTCCAAAATAGTAAATATTACTAAATATAGTAAATATTTTCGAGCAAAGAAATATTACTTTTCTACTATGGGAGAATAATTTTTGAATAAAAATGCTGGATTTTGTATAAAACAGTTCATTTTTTCATGCAGAAAAAATAATTTCAGGAAGCAGCTTACTTTTCACCAAAATGGTCCAAGTTCCAACAGAATAGTTGTATTCGTGACCAAATAGTTTTATTTTCGACCTACGAAGATAAATTTCAACCAAAGGAATTATTTTTCACTGAAAGAAGATTTTTAACAAATACATCATTTTTGTAAACAAATAGTTCAACTTTCATCTGAAGCGTACGCTTCTAATCAAAAATAGGATTCATCGGCAGTTTCAAAATTACTTCTAGGCAACAAATAAACCGAATTTTCGAAATTTTGTATGCAACAAAAAAATACGAGTTCTCAACAAAAAAAATCAATTCCCAATCAAATGTATCACTTTTTAACAAGTAAATAAATTCTTAATGAGGAGATAGGTTCCAACCAATAGTCAAATTTTCAACAAATATTATTTACCGACAGAAAATAAAATCTTCGAATTGTCAGTTCAAGAAACTTACTTGTGACAAGAAAGAAAAATTTTCAACTTGTTTAAATCAGCCAATAAAGAATAATCCATTCCTAAAGGTTGAGTTCCTTAAAAAAAGAGGATAAGTTTTCAACAAAATATATACATCCTCAACAAATTCCTTAAAATTCAAACCAAGAACATGAATTTTTTATCGAAAAGATTAATTAACGCATAACAATCATATTTGGGACTCTACAAAAAAATATAAAGATTCCTAAGCTAACAGAACGAACTTCAAACGAAGAAGTTTATTTTAATTCAAGAAAGATAACTTTTCCAACAACAAGAAATAAATAAATAGAAATTTCAACAATACATTTAAACATCTTTATAGAATTGTTGAATTTTCAAAAAAGCAGATGAATATTTGACCAACAAAGGAGGATTTTCAAAGATTCAAACAAGTTCAATTGAACGAAAAAAAAATTCCAACAAAATAGTTTAATCCCTAATGATGAAGATGAAATTTTACAAAGTACATGGATTTCTAACCAGATAGTCACACATTAAACTACAGAGATAAATTTTCCAACACGGAGTCAAAAACTCCTAGTCAAAAAAAATTTCTCTATCAAATGTTTTCCCAGAAAAAGGTAAATTTTGAACCAAATAGCTAATTTTCCCTCAAAAAAAAAAATTCCAACTGAATTTTTGAATTTCGAAGTCAAGAGCAGAAATTTTACAAGGAACAGTTTATTCTCATACAAAAAAATAACCCCCACAAAAAATGCGATACTTGATGTTTCAACCGGAACACATTTGAATTTTATATAAAATATTATGATTTCCACCAGAAACAACCAATTTTGAACAAAATAGTTGTATTTTCAACCAAAGAGATAAAGTTTCAACTAGAATGATGGATTTTCAGCAAAACAAAAAGATTTATCCAACAAAGGATTTAATCATTATGGGAATCATGCTTGAATAAAAGACTTCTCTTTAAAATATTCTGATAATTCGAGAAAAAAAGTGGATAAAGGAATACAAAATGTAAATACACAGACTGTTCGTCTACAAATGACTCGCCCACACCTCGCTCATCTCGTTCTGACAATTTTCGCCTGAGGTGGCGCCACCAACTATACCGCGATTTGAATTACATGTATGAATTATAGAAACATTAATCCTACATCATTTAACCAAATAAGCGGTTTTGTAATCAATTAATAGTTTTTTTCGACCGGAAAGATTATTTTCCGTGAAAAAAAAGATTGACAAATTTAACAATAGTCCAATTTGCAGCAAAGAAGATGAATTTCCTGGCAAAGGAACGCATTTTTCTTCAAAAGGTCAAAAATTCATTCAAAATCACTTGAATTTTTAGAGAATAATTGAACTTTTAACCGAAGAGTAAAGTTTTCAAATAAAAATTAATTGGTAAGTTCCTTGCGTGATAAAGAAGAATGAAATACAAGTTTTGAAAGACATTCGAGTTAAAGTGAAACTCGTAGATGAAAGATAAAAAAATGAAAGAAGAGGAAAACTATTAATTACGAAAGTGTAAAGTTTGCATCGTTTCGTCGTTGCTGAAGTTTCACTTCAGACGCGCGTGGTTTCCAATTGCCCATTCTCCTCTTAGAATTCAAAGCATCTCATTTGACATTTTGAAATAATAATAAATATCTTAAATACATATACTCTTTGATATAGTATAATAAAATATATAAATGCATTTGTATGTATGAATGCAAAAATTATAATATAAATAAATCGATTAATGTTCATTTAGTAGAATAATTTTTATTGGAATAATTCCTACGATTTGAAGCAGAGATGAAAAAGTAAACTGAAATACTTCCGCTAGAAGAAGCCAAATTAATGTTTGGGGCCTTCGGGCTTGAGTAGTTACGGACAGTTTAAGTAGGACACACTTGTTCTCTGCTAATCTTCCTCCAGTGAAATTCATCCTTTATGGTCAGCCGAAAGTCTTGACCGATTTTATTCCAAATTTTTTTTTGGAGACTCGCTCCTCGATATTCTCTTTTGCCGCTACCAATCTAAGAATTTTCCAATTTTCCTTGAAACCTTTCCATTACTCTAATTATTCGCCTTCTTCTGAAGTCATTTTTTGATTTTTCCTGCACCGGCCAACTAACTTTCTCTCTTCCAAATTCTCGAAATTCTCCATCCATTTCTCACCCCCACGATTCCCATTTATTCGGGCTCTCTTCTTTCGTCCATCCTTTACCAGCTGTTGTACCTTGATACCGAGTTTTATTTCTATCCTTCCTCTCTTTGCCTTGTCATAATCCATTCTCATCTATTCTCCACACTTTACTTGCATATCATATTTAAGCCCCTTTTTTAATCTCTCTCCCCCCTACTTCATACGTCCCTGATACCCTTCCTCTCTTTATGCACATTTTCCCAAACTCACGTTTGAGTAGTCCTGCTTTCCTTTTGCCCTCTGGTTTCCTCCAAAAAATTTCATAATCTTTTCAGTTTGATCACTACCTAATTCTATCATCCTATTTATTCTCTTAGCATTCAACTTAAGTGGCTTCAATTCATCCCAGTCACCTACCTCAAAAATCTCTCATGCTGACTTGCCACACTCTTATGCACTTCCCATCTCTTCCATATACCTTTCATATACCCCATTATTTACGTGCACATTTAATTATTTTAATATTACCCTCTCCCCTCATACAGTCTCTTGTAATAGTCTCCTTCACTTCTCCTCTTCCCCTGTTCATTACTTTTTATTCCATCCTCTCGTTTATTGACTCCTCGACCCTTTCTATTTCTTCCTTTCTTTGCTTCTGCTCCTGTTTTTCATTCATTTATTATTTTCTCGTATCCCCATCCTGTCCTTGAGTTTCCATTCCTCAATTTCCCTATTTTGTTATTTCCTCAGACTTTTTCATTCTGTCTTCAATTTCCCTCCATTTATAGTCTCACCGACTTTTCAGGGCCCCTACTCTTCCTCCATCTCACCTAATCAATCACTCTTTGATGTTTTTCCAGCAGTGTATTAATTCCTTCTACTTTCGTACTTCCTACCTCCTCGCTTTTCATTCTTACTTCTAAATCAGAGGTGTCCAACGCGTGAGCAATGGTATAAATAACTGTCACTCGTCAATTCACTCTCTTACCACCGCTAACGCGTTCACGCGGTGAGCGCGATGTGGGAAGGGGAAACGAGACGAGGATTCTCGAAGAAGCGCTCGAAGGAGAGGAAGAAAGGAGAAGCGCGGCAGCCTTGCGTTGGACAAATGCTCTCAACTCATCCTCTTCCCACTTGCCCATGTTCTATTTCTTCTTCCCTTCTCCTCTTTTTCTCCTTCTACCACGCTTTGGTCCTCCACACATTATTCTCACTTTTACTGAAAAGTTTTCAGAACCTATCTCATTGTTTACCTCAATTCCAACCAGCAACTTCTCCTTTCTTCCTTCTTCTGGAAAGTTATCCATCACAGCATCCTCTACACCTGTGAACGTCATTTCTCTTCCTATACCCCTACTGCTATTGCTCTTACAAACAATCCGTCTTTTTTTTAACACCCCTCCTCTTTGTTTCCAGATCCAGATGTTTCGTTCCATTTTTTATTTGTATCAAATCCAACAGTCCAAGGACCAATTTCAGGTTTATGTGTAAAATGTCTCCTGTTCTCAAGAGACTTTTCATCGAACCTGCAACAGAGTTGCTTATAGTCATAACCAAGAGGTATAAATTATCCCTTAATCTTGAGACTAAGAAACTGAAGAAAACGTTCTGGCCCTTCTCGATGAATTTTGATAAATACTTTGCTCTCGGATTCCAGACAACAGATCCATACTCAAATTTTGACCTTACAAAGCATAGTATAAAGTTCTCAGCGTAGATTCTCTTTTGAAGTTGCGAGAAATTCCAAACAAGAACCCAAGGGAACGATTTGTTTCACGAACCATATTGTCTATCTGGATGTTAACTTTTAATGTTGCACTAGTATATACACCAAGATCACGAGCTATTTTCACTCTATTTATCACAAGATTATTCATTTTGTCCTCGAACACATTAACATCAGTTTTCCTTGAAACGGACATGACCTTACATTTTTGTGGGTCTATACCTAGGTTATTGCTCGAACACTGATCCACAAAATCATCGATGTCCAATTGGAATTCAGCACAATCCTGTAAGGAGTCTACTGGTTTATATAATTTAGCATCATCTGCGGAGAGCAGGGGTGTCCAACGCAAGGTTTGCGCGCTTCTCCTTTCTTCCCCTTCTCCGAGCGCTTCATCGACAATTCTCTTCTCGTTTCACCTATAGAGATATTATTGATAGAGAAGACAAGCCAGCACACAACGCGGCATTGGAAAAAAAGAGACAGAAAGATTGGACTAAAAGAGATGGAGAGAGCCGTGGGTTACTGTGGTCTCTCTCTAATACATTCGCCACAGACAGAGAAGGGCGAGACCCAATCGTCTTTGCTATAGTTTGCCTGCAGATACTTTCACTTACACAAGAGCCTATGGCTTATCTTCTCTATCTATAATATCTCTATGGTTCCACCACGAGCTTGGTAAGACTACGCCTGACCACGCCTACTTGCGCGCACTGTTCACACAGCTCGGCCGCCGCGCCGAGGACCCCTTTTTACATCGCGATCACCGCATGAACGCATCCAAAGCGGTAAGAGAGAGGATTAGCGAATGACAGTAATTTACACCGTTGCTCAGGCGTTGGACACCTCGCGCGAAAAAAAAGCAAAAATGTCTAATCACAGTATCATCATCATTCATTACTATAATAGAAGGTGAAGGGCCAATGTTAGATCCTTGGAGAACTCCAGCGGTGGGTGTGAAGGAGAATGACCTGCACCATTGTACAGACTAATTATTAGCCGATCAGATAAGTAGGAGTACAGAAGATTTAATAGTTTGTGCGGCGCATCTAGATATTGGAGTAGGGTCAAGATTTTTCCATGGTCTACACAGTCGAATGCCTTGGATATATCCGTATAGACTACATCTATCTGCCTATGATCTGCTGGAAGATTTTCGATATTCTGTATAAATGTCGTGAAATAAGATGTGTTCGATCCATGCGAAACAAAGCCATGTTAAGTTGTTTATAAGACATGACTCACATAAGACCAAATGAATTCACTTATCAATTCTTCAAGCACTTTCAAGAAAATACTAAATAATCTTATTGTTCGATAATTAAGTACCAGAGATTCGTCTCCTTTTTTAAGTACATCAGCATTACTTGTTCATGTGTAACGCAGGTAAAATTACCTTATAATCACCTGATAATCAATGAGGCACAGAAGTGTCCAACGCGTGAGCAAAGGTGTAAATAACTGTCACTCGTCAATCCTCTCTCCTACCACCTTGGTTGGGTTCATGCGGTGATCGCGATGTGAAAAGGGGTCCTCGGTGGCCGGGCTGTGTGAACAGTGGGCGCAAGTAGGCGTGGTCAGGCGTAGTCAGACGAAGCATGTGGTGGAACGGGGAGAGAATTCTCGAGCAAGCGCTCGGAGAAGGGTGAAGAAAGGAGAAGCGCACCAACCTTGCTTTGGACAGCCTTGTATGAGTGTTTCTAGTTATTCCGTCTGGTATAGTGGACGATGGTTGATAAACGTTGGAGAACAGGGTGGCAAAGGAGTTGACTATATCCTGAAGGTTCTTAAGTTCATTCCCTTCAAAAGACATGATACCAGGTATCCTTGAAACTTCACTAATATTATTGACATGGACCCATAGCATTGATGGAGACTTATTTATATCTTTTCCGACATTTTCCAGCTAACTCCCTAGTAAAACTTTCTTTTTATGCCAGGTTATGCTACAGGCTACGCGACCCGCGTGAATAGATGAGCGCTTGCGCAGCTGATAATGGTAGACACTTATTAGAATTTTAGTATACGGTAACTATAAAATTCATATACGTAAAAGGAACTTACTGCGCATTTGATGAATTTAGTACACATATATATTCATGAACGAAATTTAGTATACGTGAGTATACTCAAATTACAAAGCGTAACGAATTTCTGATAAGTATACGAAATCCAATATGCCCATGTACACTAAATTTGCGAACATTCATAACAGCGTATAACAGCACCAACATTCAGAACTGAGGTAAAGTTGAACAAACTTCCGACGAGCGCGATAATGACTATATGCGGCGTAACAAAGTATCTAGTGAATACCCGACGTGGGGCATGCCTTCACAAAACTAAACAGTTAAATTTCTTATATAATTCTCATGTGGAAGTCATTCAAATTTTTTTCAATTCAGAACAGCGATAGTGTATTTATGAAAAATAGCTGCGATCTGTTCCAGCGGCTGAGCCGCCGCGGAGTAAATACACTTTTTATTGCTATTTTTCGGTTGAGCAGTTCAGGCGTGCAAGCGTAACAGATAAACAAAAAAAAGACATGTTGAGGGTGTTGGGTGAACACCAAAACGTTGGTAGACATTTCGAATATTTTTGTTTTGTATTTTTTTGGGGGAAAAAATGGAAGATAAGAAAAAGAGATAGAAGAGGATTTGGACGCTGCTTTCTCTTCTATCTTCCCTCTTTTTTTCTTTACTGTTTTTTTATAATAGGTATATTCGGAAGCGTTTTTTCAAATTCGGTCGTTGGATTCTTGGTTTCTGTTTGATTTCCAGAGGTTTCAGATTTCAACCAAATTTTTCGCACTTTAATAAAAGATTTGATTATGTTTCTCCAATTTCAAATTCTCAGTTTTTCTTTATGAATTGTCAGATGTTTGTTCTTCTATCTCCTGAATCCGAAACACAGTCAAGCACGTCGCAGCAACATTACCAGCTATTCACGCAGATAATCAACATAATATATCGGACCGATAGTTACGAGAGTCATCTCTAAATACGCGAGTGGTGTTCAAAACCAACATGGAAACTGAGCAGCCCAGTCAAACCGCATGCGCCGCTTTCAAGAGAACGTTGAAGCAGATACTCGGCGCTTGCGCATTGGCATCAGTGGGCTCGGTCTACTAAGATTTCTCAAATTGACATTTTCTCGTCGTCCTCGTAAAAACGACGATAATTCCAATGGCCTATGTCACTCCAGGAATAATTCTTGATATTGTGTCCAAGTTTCATCGAACTCGATCCATTAGTTTTCTCGTTTACCTGTTACAAAAAAAGGTCTTTAGCTTTTTATAATAGTATAGATGATACATATTTATATTTTAATGCCCCATTCGTGTGCCATAATAATAAACTTCAGTTTTCTAAGAATAGAAAAACTGATGTGTGATATGTCAGCGCAAATTTTTAAATGGAGCAAAATAGGGCGCTTTCTTCACTGTAAAAACTATTGAGTAGATTTGGTTGCAGGAGGATCTGAACCGTGTTTAGTTTACTTAAGAAAGTTAGGTCGGAATATGCAAGAGGCTATCTTGGTTCCAAAACCTATGCACCAAGTACTGATGAAAAGTATATCGGAGTGTGATATTCTTTTTCTTATAGCTTTCGGAATATAAATGGCGGCTCGATTATTCCTACTTAATAAAGGTCCCTTAGACACTGATCTGGTTTATACCCTGGATAGTGGATAACGTAACCAATGCGGGCCTGATCTGTATTAAACTCTGGATTTCGGATGACGTCACGAACGCAGGCCAAATTGGAGCCATAAATTAACATGCCGATTCAGGATAGCTTGCATGATTAGGCATCGAAATGTGACTGCGTTTTAGCCTGGATATTGAGGGCCGGCCTTAGGGCGGTGCGAGCAGTGCAGTCGCACAGGGCACCACGGTGTTGGGTGCGCCATTTTTTTGGTAAATTTTTTTTTCTATATTCTGCAATAAGTATCTTGAAGTGTAAAACTTTAACAATCATTCAGGTTAGTCAATATAGTGATGGAATGAATTTGATTTGAATTTATCAATAAAATATCAAATTCAAACTTTGTGGTCTATAACGTCGGTTCGCGTATTTTACACCACAAGTGCTGCTGTTCTTTTGCGGACAAATGTCAAATGTAAATGTTAATCGGAAACTAAATCGGAATTCAGCTGGATCTCTCCAAAACCATGTAGCAATTTGCGGAGGCCCAATGACGTAAAATTAATCTCGTTTGATGTAGCCTATATAATTTCACATTGTACTTCAATAAAAATGTATTTTTCCTACTAATTTCACCAAACAGTTTTGAATATCGAGAAATAATGTATAAATTAACGCTAAAAAATCGGACCGCTGCGCGGGCACATTCTCATCGCGCCCGGCTCGCTTCATTCGCAAGTTTGAGCGCGCCTTAGGGCGCGCGTCTTGCGGATCTTGTGCTTTGCGCTCGGCCTTTGTACCTCCCAACAGTTGTATGAAAAGCTTGTGAAACTCAAAAGCGAAATGCCGACTACTTTAATTTGATCTGTGTGAATTCTCTTTTGTTAAAGCTACTCCGGCTTCAACGAATACATTCTCATCGCACGTCTCGTGCTGCGCACTCAATCAAAGTTTGTCAAAAACGGTGGAGAAGTTTTTTGCCTAATTTTTTTCACATTTTGTGTAGTTTTTCAAGAAATTTAGTTCTTAATTTTATTTTTTACAATTGAAAAAAATCTGCCCGCTGCACGGACACATTCTCATCGCACGCCTAGGGCGCGCGTCTCTCGGATCTCGCGCTACGCGCTCGGCCTTTGCACCTCCCTACAGTTTTATATAGAGCTTGTGAACTCAGAAGCGAAATGTCTAC
>WSXT02167990.1:22119-40227 GCA_011762715.2 Neuroterus valhalla | reverse complement strand
CGTAGCGCGAGGTGAATTTATAACCGAGCGCGGAGCGCGAGGTGAGAATACCATCGAGCGCGAAGCGCGAGATCCGACAGGTGCGCGCCACAGGCGCGCTCAAACTTGCGAGCGAAGCGAGCCGCGCGCGAAGCACGCGATGAGAATGTGCCCGCGCAGCGGGCAGATTTTTTTTTAATTAAGAAAGTGAACTAAAGTTGATTCAGGTCTCAAGCTAATTGTGACTAAATAGCTGGATAAAAATTCTTAGAGTGCGATAGTCGATTTCGCAGCTTATTTATTATCTTCTGATCTCACTGCAATTAAATAATAAAATGGCTAAAAGGGAAGTTGGAGCTTCGTTGGTTTGAATTATAATTGAGAAGAAATTAAGTTTGTATTCCAGGTGCTGCTCATTTGCCTCTTTCAAGACTCTGTACAAAAGAAGCGATTTACATTTTCCTAATGGAACGTTAGAATTATGTTATAATAATTTTTCTTTGGAATGTAGGTAATGTCGTTCAAGAATTTTTATTGCGTTGCAGATTTGATAACTTTGAAAGAAAAATGTGTGCTCTTAGAGTCACGCGGGGGGAAATTCTTGGAAAATTCTAGAGTTCCTTGGATAAGTAAATTATGAAGATAGTCCTAATTACCCAGCTTCTGGCAGGAGGAACTCGTTATATCTTTTCCTGAGGGAGGAGATACGGAAATAGCATTCCTTGCTTAGATAAAATTATTTTACATTATTTATATAACTTATTTCAGGGCAGAAATTCAGAGGACGGTTTTAAATTCTGGTTCAATTCCGGGGTTTCTTAAGTCAAGGCTTGTTCCAATTTCCATGTCAATCAGACGTCATTTTTTCCGTTCAAATCTAAAAGACTTCGTTGAAAATCCATTTTTTCTGTTAGAGATGCATATCTTAGATGCGACATTTGTTCCGATTTTTCATGGCACAACCATTTTGTTTTGGTTTGGAAATTAAATTACTCTTGGAATAATTGTTATACCCTCTCCCTTTTACGAGTTTGAGATTCTTTAGATAACACCTTCCCTCTTCATTTACTAACCTCTCTAGAGTGTGAAGCTGGAATCGAACCCGCAAGCAGGCGGAGTGGGTCCGAAACTCATGCCTTATCCCCCACGACCAACTGACTGAAAATCCAATTACTTTATTTTTTGTCGGAAATCGATCCTTGCCACTTGAATCTTCTACTATAAAGCTAGAAAACTATATATTCAATTTCCAAATCACAATATTTTTTTCGGATTTCACTTATTTTGTTATAAGCCATATTTTTGTTGAAAAATTTAACTACTTAGTATGCAGTATTTTTTTTGGTCAAAAATTACTTTTTTTGTTGACGCTGCTATCTCTCTGGTAAAAGATTCGATTCATCCTTGGTTTAAAATTAATTTGTTATGCAGAAGTTGAAATATTTCTTCATAAGTTGGGAATATATCTTTTATACCTGAAAATTGAAAAGTATTTTTCTTATATGGAATTTAATCCAAATATTCATTCGAAGATTCATGCAATCTGTTGATGAATAATTTTTTAGGATAGGAAATTGATATTCTTGGTTGAAAAATGATCTTCCTGATTGAAAATAAAACTATATTTGTTCGAATGCTGAGTTCTTCTCATGATAGCTCATTTTTTTATTGAGGATTTATCACTTCGATTGGATTTTTATATTTAGGGTACAAATTTAACTTTTTATTAAAAGTTAATCTTTTTGTTGAGAATTATTCCTCTCAACTAAAAATGTAACCATCCATTTTTTGGCTGAAAATTCATTTTTTTTCTTTCTGAAATTAATCCTCCATCTCAAATTTTATCATTTTTGAATTAAAATGCATCTGGTTCGGAACTTGATTCATCTTTGATTTGAACCTTTACTTTCAATCAAAAATTTCACTATTCTGTTTTGGTTAGAAAATTAATTTTTTTAGCTTCACTCCAATTATTGTAAAAAAAATCTTATCTTCAACTAAAAATTGAAAAACTTTGTTTGAAATGTATGTATTTTGTTGATAAATTCAAAAATTGAATTCCAAATTTGACTACATATTCATCAGAAAATTTATGTTCTTTGTTTCTGGTACAAAATTCAAATATTCCATGTTGGGTAGACAATTGAATTTTCACAGCCGAACTCCAATTATCGAGATACAGAATTTTATTTTTAGTTGAAAATTCAGATATTTCGTTGAAAATTGATGTTTTTGATCGAGTTTTGAACCATTCCATTTTTGCTGAAAATTATTTTCTCAGTCGAAAATTTATCTTTCTTTTGAAGATTCATCATTTCATTCAAAACTTCATCCTTTTGATCAGAAATTTAACTTTTTTGGCTAAAATATATGTTTCATTTGAAATAGTTTTTTTACTAACTGAAAATGTAACTATCCCATTTCCGGTTAAAAATTGATGTTTGAATTTCAATTTTCTTCTCATCTCTTACTGAAAATATAACGTTTATTTCGTAACAAAATAGTTGATAGTTTCACTCAAAAAATTAATTTTCAATCAACTAGTCTAATAATGAACTAAAAACTATCAATTTTCAGGCGAAAATGGACCAGTTGTATCTGAAGTGAAGGATATAAATTTTTAATTAGAAAAAAGACGAATGTCTAAAGGAATAATTGGAAATTTTATTATTTAGCTCGAAACGAAACTATTGTGTTTGAAAGGCATGACTTTTGTTGAAGATTTATTTCATCTGCTGAAAATTTGTCACATTTTTGGTGGAATAATTGATTTTTTCCAGTAATGCTCCATTTATTCAGTTGACAATTATGTTCTTGGATTTGAAATTATTAATTCATTTTTATTAATTTATTTTTGGTCAAGAATTATTTTTTTGAGTTAACTTTTTAATTCTTGAGGTAGAATTAAAATATTTGGTTAAAATTGATAAATTTTGTTCAGAAGTCATATTATTGTTGAAGAAATATACTGCTTCGTAAAATGATAATTTATCTTCTAAAATGAAGATGAACTACATTTGGTTGAATGCTAACATCTTGAAAAATTCATTTTCCCAATCAATGATTCAGTATTTTAGTTAAAACATGATCTCTTTGGATATGAATTTAACAATAATGTTAGGAATGTACCTTTTTTGGAGGAAAATTAATTTCTCCCAAAATTAAAATTGAAATTCGAAATTCAAAAAGTCAACTTTTCATTTCTTTGTTAAAAATTGATATTTTCAATCGAGAATTGGGTCTTCATCGTCGAATAAAAATTTTATCTTTTTTGGATAATGATCCATCACACCCGTCTAAAATTTGATCCATTCATGGTTCAAACTTATTTTTTTTTCAACCTATTTTTTTACCCTTTATGTTGAGTCGTATTTTCATTCGAGAATTCAAATACGTTTGAGCGTACGGATAGCATAACAGCCTTAGCAAGTGAACTTAGTCAGCGTAGTAGGCGAGGGAGGGGGTAATGCGTTAGTACGGGCCGAGTTGATTGGACAAAACTCAGTTCTAAGAATATTTCGCCAATCAACTCAGCTCACAGCAACGCGTTTTCCCCTCTCTCGCCTACTAGGCTGACTGGGTTCATGCGCTAAGGCCGTTATCCTATCTGGACGCTCATTTGGTTCAAAGGTCAATCGATTCGTTGACAATTAATTTTTTTGGTTGAAGATACATTGATCTAATAATTGCGTATACATGCTTACAGCTAGAAAGCGTATACTTTCTATGAAAAGAGAATCGGTGGGCCATTCCATATTTCAGTTGGGAGAGCACTCGTCTGGATAACGAGAGGTCCTGGGTTCAAACCCCAGCGTAGCGGTGAAGTCGATCCTTTTTCAAAGAAAGTTGTTTTTAAAATCAACTTCATAATGCTGAAAAAGATGAATGTTAGAGAATTCGAGGTCATTTACAGGTTTTTCCAAAGTTTCCAGGTCAATTTGCCGCAAAAAAATGCGTCGCGACAGATTTAGTAGAAATATCGATTATGGTTTTAAGAGCCAATTGCTGGAGGGATTTCTCGCATTTGAATTTCACGCCCTGATGCGCAAATAGATTCAATTTTTAACGAACCATGTCCGTCGAATGCATTTGCCTCGATGCGTCATCGTACTGATCGAATAGTGTTTCGCCGCATAAATCTAACGTAACCCGCGCTACACGAGCATTGACTGCATGTCCAAAGCTCATGCTACGTATGTGCAACCGACGGATATAAATATGAAAATATACTGCTCGCATATCGGGCGTCTCGTATTTCTCAGAATCTTTTGCACAGATGCCAATTCAATCCTTCAAATTGGACTTTCTTTTCAAAATGCTAAAATCCTGGATTACCATATTTTGCGTCGGAACAAATTGTTGACGGCGAGTCAATTGTGATATTAAGCTGATAAAAGGATTCTAAGAATAAGATTTCAAAACAGTAGAGTAAAAGATAATCATACAATTTCAGTCCAAGATCATTGATAATATTAAAACGTCAATCAAATTGGATAAACATTTCATTCTGCATAAGGAAATGCAATATGAATTGTTGTGTAAAAAAGGACCACCTTCCAACTCTGCTGAGATAGATCCAAGGACATTCCGTTTTCCCTGAAATTTTACAGGAATTTATGCTTCACCCGAAGAAATCTAAATTCAATTCTGCCTCAATCAAATGCAAACATTGTTAAAATTTGATTCATAACGCCTCCTATTCATTAGTTTTCTCGTCTGTTATGTTGTAGTTGCATGGGACCAAGAATTCAATCACGAACATAGTTTGTCCACGTTTGTCAAGGAGCACGATGTCAGGTCTTGTATTTTGGATGAGGAGCAGTAGCACTCCTTGTCCTTAACAATGGAGCGTCCGGATAGCATAACGGCCTAAGCGCGTGAACTCAGTCAGTCTTGCAGGCGAGAGAGAGGATAACGCGTTGCTACGAGCCAAGTTTATTGGACGAAACTTAGCTCTAAAATTCTTTATTCAATCAACTCGGCTCATAGCAACGCGTTATCTCCTCTACCGCCTACTTGGCTGGCTCGGTTCACGTGCTTAGGCCGTTATGCTATCCGGACGCTCATTTCACTCTATCTCCTTTGGAGAGCTTGGCGGGGATGGGTTGCAGCAAACGCCATAAGAGCGACAAAGATGGCAGTAAATCACTCCTTGGGCTGCATTGTGTCTATAAATGCAAGTCGTTTTTGCGTAAATAGAACAATTATTCATAATAAACCCCCCTTACCTCTAATTTTGAGATCTGGGACAATGTTCTCAGCTGACTGCTCCACGGCTTTGTAAAGGCATGCTCCTCTTTCACTCATTTCGTTATTCCCTAGCTTCTCCAGGAGAGGATTACTACCGTTTCTGATGATATTAGCAGCCCAAGGGCATTGCATAAACCGACTCTGGAATTCTTGTGTTCCCTCTACGGTTGCGCTTATGTAAATATCACAGCAGAAAACATGTCTGCGCGGGAGATGACAAATGAAATAAAATTTTGCACTAGGAATCTTATGATTATGCATAACCATGGAATTTTTGAAACATTCGCGGGTTATATATGAATTCTATAACTCACAACTATAAGTCAATAAGAAAGAGTTTCGCGATTTATAACGCGCTAAGCCGTAATTTTGGGCCAAAGTTCAACAACAATATCCGAGAATGATCAAGGTTGGACAGCTATAGCGTCAGAAAATACATCTCAGCTGACAATATGGCTGCGCGAGAGATAATATTTCATGCTGGGAATTTTTATGATTATGCACAACTACGGCATTTATCAAACATATGTGGGTTAGCGTCGCCATAAAAATGCAGAGTTCGTTTATTCAGTGCCTTTAAGATAATGCGGTTGCACAGGCATTGGAGATCGAGGTTCCGCGTCCTCCTTCTGGCATGCATAAATAAGCGCGGAATGGACGAGATTACATGCAAACTTTTATTTATATGTATTATCTTGCGCTTAGCGAAGTCGAGGGCCTAGAGCTCCTTCTTCGTCTATTGAACTACCCCAAACGAATAGAGTAGAACCAGGTCGGCAAGCATACTAGTTGCAGATTTCTTGTTTGACGCTGGGAGATTGGGCGACTAAATCAATCAGAAAGAAGTTGTATCTGCTTCGGAAAACCTCCTTTATTGATGTTAATCCCTGGATGCGACTTTCAGGCACGCCTAGTAATTTTTAGGTCCCTCCAGCGCCAAGGTGTATGTCCACAAGTATTCCTGCCTGCAAGCTGAGGGCCATTACCTACGGGATTTATCTATGTTTCAGATGAATCTTGGAACACTTATCTCATTCCAAGCACGTACCGATTTTTAGTGGGTACCCCTTCGACGATTCTAAGAGTATTTTTGAGATGCTCTTTTTCAGAAGCATAGGCTTTCAATTCATCCATATCAATTATATGTGAGCTTATGATCCCGATCCGTAATACCGTTACAGAGGTACCCACAAGAATCGCGAAATTCAAGAGACAAGGGCAAAAGAGTGATGCAGGAGAATAGAGGGCTTGTTGTGTCATCTTGAAAGACGACCCTCTGGAAAGTGATTCTGCTAGTTGTTTCACGATCTTTTCCAGAAGAAACAGTAAATCTGGTGCTCCAGAGGAGCATTAATGTCTCCATCTACTCCACTATATGTGTATGAGCCTCCGAGCTTCTCAAGAAACAGATGATGAGTCTATGAGAAGTTGAATAGGAAGCTTTATGACAAATGATTTAGTCCTTCGACAGATCGCGTTGGTTATTTCAGCTTCTTTGAAGATACTCTAGTTGAACACCCAGCTCTTCCGACAGTCTGCTGTGCTTTTTTCTGATCCACGTTGGTGTTCATCTTTCTCCATACAGATTTAATCACCTGAACAATCCTTCCATTCAACGTAGCACAAAAGATCTTATACAGCGTGTTCAGACAATTTATTGGCTTGTAGTTCTTTAGGTTAGACAAGTCCCTTCTCTTCGGTGAGAGTACAGTTCGTATCTACAGTAAATAGCTGGCCACATGCTGAAGTGTTGAAGTAAACTTGTTCCACCCAAAGTTCACCATACAATGTGGACCAGCAGCGAAAATGTTCTCCGTCCCTATCGATACTTTCTTTTCCTCCTCGGCAGTGATTGGTGGGCTCGAATGTTATAAAGTTACGCACAGCTCCTTAAAACGTTGTCTCCGGACATACTCCTATGTTTCTCTGCAAAATCTCTCAATTCCCTTGGACTAAGAAGGTTTTTGGAAGAAATAGAGAAAGGCTGAAGAGGCGCGATGCGTGTGCTGCTTGATGGTCAGCAGCTTTGGCATCTTCAATATTCGATGATGGATCATTATTTCGCGAGAACATTTTGGACCCTTGCCATAGAAGGCTTACCAGATTCAATTATATCAATCACATACTGCATGAAGCATGCGTTCTGTCTAGCCCAAACAAGCTTCTTGCTTAGTCGATGCAAGTTTTTTTTTATCTTCTCATCTATCATTGGTACGGACTTTTGCTTTGAATCAGTCGAAGCTCTTGCCGCATCATAAACTGAACAATTGATGGTCCATTTTGAAATCCTCTGAGAGATCCTCACGGAGGTTTGCATTCATTTCAGCCAGATCATGGTACTTTCAGGGAACCTGGACGTTAATTGTGTTCCTTGTTCTGGAATTGATGGCATCCCTTAAGAGATGTCGCAATTAAGCAGTTGGTCATAATGTCGCTGCCTGATCTTCGTCTGCAGCTTGTTCTTGCAGCAGTTAAAGAAGCGTTTCGCGTGCATCTCTTATTCGCAGATGGTAAACGGCATGGTTTCCTTGCACTTGCTGTGAAAGGTGCGAAAGCTCTGGGTGTTTCCGGCACCTCAGAGTGCGCAGGCGCGTTATGCAACCTCTGCAACTATGGAAAATACAGGCATCGTGGCAAGTAGAAAGGTCATCATCAAGCCGCTTTGTCAATGAAGAATATCGATTGTTTCGCCGATTCGTCACCGTGTTTCCATCTTTTTCATCTCGGCGAAACTCTAGAACAATCCGCAGTACTTTCTGAACCATTGGCAGGTGCTCTGCAGGTTCAATCATTTTGAAACGCACTCACATCTACATTTAAGTTCTGAATTCCTATGGTTTATTCCACGAGTATCTAGGGGAAGGGCTGTCCAACTTCAAAATGCCCTGCATGCAACGGTAAGCCTGCATACTCTAGGAGGTCGCCCGAAATCCCATAGAAACCGTAGAAGACACCACGTTCAGGTGCCATTCAGCTTAAAGCACGGTTGTTTACGCCTTCAGCTCGAGGGTTTTTCCTTCAGGACCATCTCTGGACAAGTGTCTGCGACCTCTGAAGAGCTTTCCATTGGGCACGAAATTTAAAGATGTTTCTAGAACGTCCTAAGAACGTTTTTAGGACGTAAAGTTCAAATGACATTTTTAGAATGTCAAAAACCACGTTTTAAGACACGAAAAAAAGTCCAAAAAACATCTAATGTTCCAAATACGTCCTGAAAACGTCTCTGTAACACTGTCTGTATTTGGGACGTTATTTGACCTGACTCATGACGTTTTTAGAGCGTCATAAAAACGTTTTCTAGGACGTAAAGTTTAAAAGACGTTCTCATAATGTCCAGAACAACGTCTCGAGGCATGGAAAAAAACATCCAAAAAACGTCTAATGTTCCAAATACGTCCTGAAAACGTCTTTGGAACATTGTATGTTTTGGGACGTTATTTGGCCTAACATAGGACGTTTTTAGAGTGTCCTGAAAAACGTTTTTGGGACGTAAAGTTCAAGAGACATTTTTAGAATGTCCAGAACAACGTATTGAGGCAAGCAAAAAAACATCCAAAAAACGTCTAATGTTCCAAATACGTCCTGAAAACTTCTTCGGAACATTGTATGTTTTGGGACGTTATTTGGCCTAACATAGGACGTTTTTAGAGCGTCCTGAAAAACGTTTTTGGGACGTAAAATTCAAGAGACATTTTTAGAATGTCCAGAACAACGTATTGAGGCAAGCAAAAAAACATCCAAAAAACGTCTAATGTTCCAAATACGTCCTGAAAACTTCTTCGGAACATTGTATGTTTTAGGACGTTATTTGGCATGAAATAGGGCGTTTTTAGAGCGTCCTAAAAACGTTTTTAGGATGTAAAGTTCAAAAGTCGTTTTCAGAATGTCCAGAACAACGTCTTGAGGTAAGTAAAATAACGTACAAAAAACGTCTAATGTTCCGAATACGTCCTGAAAACTTCTTCGGAACATTGTATGTTTTAGGACGTTATTTGGCATGAAATAGGGCGTTTTTAGAGCGTCCTAAAAACGTTTTTAGGATGTAAAGTTCAAAAGTCGTTTTCAGAATGTCCAGAACAACGTCTTGAGGTAAGTAAAATAACGTACAAAAAACGTTTAATGTTCCAAATACGTCCTGAAAACGTCTTTGGAATATTGTATGTTTGAGGACGTTATTTAGACTGACTAAGGAGGTTTTTGAAACGTCCTGAAAACGTTTTGAGGACGTAGAGTTTGAAACACGTTTTTAGAATGTCCAAAGCAACGTCTCAAGGCAGGCCAGGAAAACGTTCAAAAATTTTTTTATTTAGTTGTAGATTAGTGTATGGAATTAAACTACTACCACAAAAGACAAATTTCAAACAAAATACTTGAATTTTCGAACAAACAGTGTAATTTTTAGGAAAAACAAATCACTTCTCACTGAAAAGGAGAATTTTTGAAACCATGCTTGGATTCCTATCTGAACCTTCGTAATTTTGAACTAGACCGTTGAATATTCAACCGAGAAGATAGATTTCCTACAAGAAAATGGTAATTTCCAACAAAAAATATGAATTTTCGGATGAAGCAGTTACATTTTCCACCGAGGAAGATAAATTTCCGACAAATAGTTGAGTACTTCATCAATCAATGTTTTTTTACTGAGTGAACAAACAAATTTATCCAAAATGTTCAATTTCCACGGATACGGCGAATTTTCTACAGAAAATTTGTATTCTTGAACCAAAAATGTGAATGTTTAACCAAGAAGAATTTCCTACAAGAGAGACGGATTTTCAACATAATACATTAACTTTGACCGTGAAATTAGTGGAATATCCAATCATAATCAAATGACCGAAATAATTGTTAATGAAAAAATCATCAAAAATTCGGATTTGAAACCATAGAGATTAATTATCCACAAAAAAGAAACAAGTTCCAACAAAGTAGATAAATTGTTAACCGGATGAAGTGATTTTGAACGAAAAACAATTCTTTTTCACCAAAAAGACGAATTTGTAACAGAAAACTTTAGTATTGATCTGAAACAAAACAATTTTCAACCAGGCAGTTCAATTTTTCATCGAAGAGATTCATTTTAGAATAGACTGATTGTTGGAGTAAAGGAGAAAAATTCAATTGTGTACTTTGTTTTCAATCGCCAAAAATATATTCTTGACAAGAAAGAATACATTTGCAACCAAGAAATCATTTCCAGCCAATAAATAATAGAAATACAATACCTATGTCTCAAATTTCCAACTATGTTCTTTAATTCAAACCAGAAGAAAATTATTTGAAAAGGAATTCAAGAAAATAGTTGGATTTCCAGTTGAAAAATTATTTTTCCATCAAAGAAGAAGTCACCGTTCGACAAAAGACTCATATTTCATAGAATTCCATAAAAAGTTGGATGCGATGAAAAAAGACAAGTTTTCTTTAAAAAAGTTGTATTTTCAACCAAACCATACAGTTGATTTTTTGAACGAAAAAGAAAATTCCATACAACAAAGACAGATTTTTGATAACGTATACAAATTTTTGGATGAAAGTTCAAAATTTCTACGAAAAAACTTCCGTAGTTTGTGATTCGCATCTACGTAAGTTGGGAACAAGAAAAAGAACAAAATATGGAAAAGACACTAAAACCTGCAATAAAGAAGTTATAATTTGGATCATTTATAGTCAGTTTAATAAACATAATGATAATCATTATGCCACACCATATGCTTATCATTTTTTTTAAATAAAATACCAAAAAATATATATTTAAATAAATTCTACATCTATTTTTACAAATTTTTACATTAACATGAAAGTTCTTTCTTTATACTTTTAAGTTATCCTGCTTGAAAAACCTACCTTTCTATTTCTGAAATGAATTTTTCACATTCAAACAAGTAAACCGAGTAAGGCTGACAATTATTAACTGAAAAATAAAATTTTTATTAAAAGAAAAAGAGAGATTTTAAACTTCCTTTAGAGTCCAATTTTGATGCTTCCCTCTCAATTGAATGTTCACCAATGGAAAATTTGAATGGGAAATTCTTTGATTCTTCCCATACAATAGCAAAAAATAAATGCCCATCAATATAAAAATCCAGGTGCGTTTGAGAGTCAATTGCTTTCGCTTCATCGCTTTTTGAAATAACCTTACAAAAGGGAAAACGTCGGTTCTGATATGAGTTGAATGATAACGTTCAATCCTAATCGAGTGAACAATAAAAACAAGAATTTCTTCATAAAATAAATTTTTGACCTTAAGGAAATCAGGAGAACAAATTTTCCCAAAATTCATCAAATCGATTAACTTTAATTTTTCAATACAAATTCATTATTCAGAATGATGAAAATTTTCAATACAAATTCGTGTTATTGCCCGAAAATTTATTAACATCAAATTGAATGAAAAAAATTATTTTGACAATTTTCGACAAATATTTGTTGAACTGATATTTCTAGTTTATCCAGACATCGATTCCGACATGAAAGGGTATACTGATATAGGAGGCACACGAGGGGAATTTTTAAAGGGAAATGCGATCCATTTGTCAGAGTTTTGTTGGCGAGCGCGTAAATTACAACGTTTCCGACTATTTTAACGATTTCCTTTCATAAACTACTGGTTCCATCAATTTTCACATTTTTTACACTGTGTATTCACTTTTTGGCCAATCAAATAAAAACTGGAATGGTACGCCTAATTGATAAATCCATGAAATTCTCTCAAGTAAGATTTTCATTGATTGTGAAAAGAGATGCATAATCGAAGGTCAACAGTATTTCAGTAGTAGAATTCATAAAATTTTCTTGACAATAATAGATGAATGTTTAATTATTATTGTTTCTATGTTGATGATTATTCGCGCATGAGCTCTAATTTTGTTCAAGGGAAGCTACTTGAATTCCGAACAAAAATTCTGGGCTATGTTATATAAATTTCGAAAAAAATGAACACCCGGGACTCCAAAATAAAATATTGAAGACAAATTAGTTCAAACGTGATTTGATAGTTAAATATTCGAACAAATCGTAGAAATCTCTTCTCATAAGGATGGATTTCGATTAAAATATAAGAGTAGATCTACAAAATACAAACAATCAACTTCGAACTGAAAAATAGCATTTTAAAACAATAGTAAAACAAGTAAACTTTTTTTCTTGGCCCTAAATATAATAAAACACTTGTAAATCAAGACGAATAAACTTTAAAGCATGAAAGACAATTTCATAATGAAAAAGATGACTTTTCAACCAAATGATCAAATTTCCGAATAAACAGTAGAATTTTTAACCAGGAGAGAAAAATTCTTGATCAAAAATATGTTATTAGACTTTAGAATCTAGAAAAGTCACCAATGGTCCATAAAAGATAGATAATCAAATCGAAAAAGATTAGCTTTTCCAGAAAAGATGAGTTTCTTACCAAAAGATGAATTTTTAATCAATGAAAACGGACTTTCCTTAGAAGAAATAAAAATAACTTTTCAACGAAATGATAAATTAGAAAAAAAAAAATCGCAACCATTAGAGACAAGTTCTGGATCAAATATACGGTAGTAGACCTTTTGATCTATAAGAATTAGATTCTAACCATAAAAGATGGATTATCAAACCAAAGAGGATAAGTTTCCACCAAAAGCTGAATTTTTAACCCGAAAAATATGAACTATCTATTTTGAACATTTCATAAAAGCAGTTGAATTTCGAAAGAAGGTTATGAAGTTTCACTCCAAAGAAATAACTTTTGGAAGAAATGATCAAATTCCCAAACAAACAGTAGAAATTCAACCATAAGAGATAACTTTTTGTATAAAAATTATGATAGTAGACTTTTTGACCGCAATGATTCAAACCATGATAATGATACTAGATTCTTTGTCCCAGATGGATCAGCTTTCAATCGAAAAAGACGGATTTTTTGTCATCAAAACAATTGGTATTTTTAGGGAGAAATATAAAATTCCAACCTATAAAGATGATTTTAAAATTGAATGTTGGAATTTTCAACGGATCACAAAAAACTAAACCATTACAGAGAAAGATGGTATCAAAAATATGGTAGTAGACTTCCATTTCTATAAGAGTTAGCTTTCAACGATAAAAGATAGATTATTAAACAATAGACGATAAGTTTTCTACCAAAAGATATGTTTTCTACCAAAAGCTGAATCTTCAACCCAAAAGGACGGATTCTTCATCAGGAAAAAATTTCATCAAAACAGCTGGAATTCCGAAGAAAAAATATAAAATTTCAACCTAGAAAGTAAACTTATAAATAAACTGATCAAATTCTTAACAGAAAAGTACAATTTCTGAATAAAAGAAAAAAGTTCTGGATCAAAGATTGAATAGTAGAGTTTTTAATCAAGAAGAATTAGCTTCCAAACATGAGAGACGAACTTTTCATTTAAAAAAATTCATCGGAACAGTTGGGATTCTGAAAAAAGGGTATGAATTTTGAACCTGAAGAAATAACTTTTCAAAAAATGCTCAAATTTTAAAACCAACAGTAGAAATTTCACCATACGAGATTAGTTCCGGAACATAAATTGGCAGAAGACTCCTTAGTATAAAAGAATCAGTTTTCAACCATATTAGATGAATTATTACTCAAGCAAAAGAGATCAGTTTTCCAGTGGAGTTAAGTTTCCTATCAAAATTTAAATTTTTAATCCACAAGATTGTATTTCCTGCCAGGAAAAGAATTCCATCAATTCCACAATTTGGATTTCGAAGGAAATTAGTTTTGAACCAAAAGATAAGTTTCCTACCAAAAGATGAATTTTGAATCAATAATGAAAAATTTTCTTCCGGGAAAATATCAAACAAAACAGTTGGGTTTTCGGAAGGTAAATATGAATCCCAAAAACAGTAAGGTAACTTATCAACAAAATGATAAAATTTTTGATCAGGTAGTAGATGAATCATCAAAGCAAAAAAGATAATATTCTGAAAAAGATAAGTTCCCTAACAAAATATAAATTTTCAATCAGGAAATTTGGTTGGAAAAAAAATTTTCATCAAAACAGATAGAATTTCGAAAAAGAAATATAAAATTTTAATCCAGCATGATAATTTTCAATGAAAATGATCCAATTTTCAAATAAAAAGTAGAATCATTACCCATAAGAAATAAGTTCTGGATTCAAAATATGGTAGTAGACTTTTCATTCTAAGAAAATCTGCTTTCAAATATCAAATTTTTAACCTCAAAGTCAAATTTATATCCAAAAGAAATTAATTCTGGACCAGAAATATTTATGTAGTATTTCTAATCAAAAAGAGTTATTTCACAATTATTCGAAATGATTTTCCAACCTTTTTTTCATCACCTTTTTACCATAAAAAATGAATTTCCAATCAAAGAGATTACTTTACTATCAGAAGAATAATATTTATGCAACAGATGATTTTCTATAAAGAAGATGAATTTTTCAGAATAACAGATAGCTTTCCCACCAATTGATGAATATTTATTACAAAAGAATGGATTTTATAAACCAGAAGATAAATATCATGAACTGAACAGTTGAAATTACGACCAAAACTATGAATATACAACAAAGTACTAATTGTAAATGAAGTTATCGAATAACCTGAAGAATTTTAAAATTTCTAACCTAAAGAGATAGATCTGGAGAAAGAATATGGCATAAGGTTCCTCAACAAAAAATAATTTGCTTTTACCTTGCTCTTGATATATCCAAGACTACGTGCCATACAGCAGAGAAGGTGCGAGCACAGAATTATTCAATAATTCCAGTTTTATTGACGTCAATCCTAAGACCCTGTGATGCCGTTAAATAATCTCGAGAAATTATGCTGAATTACTGAAAGCTAGTGCTCACTTTGACACCTTTTAAATTTAGTCTCATATGCTAGTAAAATAGCAGATATAAATATTTTTCAAATGTGTGAATGATCCAGAAACAATCGTGTGTTATATCCAGTTGATTCCCATAAATCAATCTGCGAATTGGAGAGTCACTGTAAACGATGCGAATGGTCAATCATTGATATGGTGGAAACGTCAGCCTCATACGTGGAACGTAAATAGAATATTTTTGCGTTTAAACCAAAATTTGCATTTTGCACCATATTGCGGAAATTGCGAATTAACATATGAACAGACTTGTAATATGGATTAATGTTTGTATAATAATGATATGCATATTCTCACTTGTGAGAGTATTACGCATTCGAAAAACCATTTATGGTATTTACATTAAAAGCAGCAACCAGTGCTCTTTAGAATTTACACATATTTTATGTTTTAGGGGAAAAAAAAGATACAAACACTGAAAGAGAAGAAAAGGACTCTTTAGTGCAGAAGGACTTTTCAATACTCTCTTACACTAACTCTCTTTTTTTAAGTTTGTCACGTATTCCGGTCTCCTCACCCATAATTTTCCTCTATCTTTCTTCTCTTCGTCTTAGCATCATCTCCAATTATATCTTATACTATTCTCTAATCTCTTCTTGGACACCACATCCTTCCCTCATTTGCTGTCTTTCACCTCCTGTGTTGCCCCTTCTCTTTCTAAACCAAATCTCCTTTTCGCATGCTTGCCCGATTTTTCTTCCCTCTCTATCTTGAGCCTCTCTACAAACTTGGACACTTCCAACTAACCCACATGACCCACCTCAATAATCTTTCGTAAAGACCTTCCACTCTCGTTTGCTCCTACCACCTCCGAATCGCTGTTATAATGCAAACGACTGCCCATACGAGCAGATCGAACATCCATACTCTTACCCTCCGATCATCCCTCAAACCTTTTTTTCTCTATACCACAAACTTGTCCCATCATTCTACTTGCACACTCCATCATTTTTTTTTACTTGCAGCTTGCTGCCTCCTCCTTCATCAAATCAAAACCCTTATGAACCCAATTCCCACTCTTGTTGGACCCTCTCCTTGTTCACCTTCTACTTAAACTCTATTTTCTCCTTCTTCTCCTCAAACTCTTGATCCTACTAACATTCACCGCTCAATCTTTTCCCCATACGCACTCTCCAAACCCTCCTAACATCAAATCCAAGCCTTTTGCTTCCTCTACTAATGGTATTACATCATCCGCTTATATGTTTAAGAGTAAAGCATACTACTTCCTGAAATCGTACCTCCTTTTACTTCCTTCTTCAGCTTTTCCTCAAAGTCTAACAACATTATCCTGAACAATAACGGGCCTCATTAATTTATTAACAACATCAATAACCTTGCCTGAGTCCTCTTCCTGTCCAAAATTCTTCCCCTTGACATTTCGTATCCTCACTCTGAATATAGTCTCTATGAGTATTTCTTTCATTTAGCCCCCTTCCTTCAATAGCTTTCCACAGTAATCTTCTGCTTACTGAGTCGAACGCTGCTTCGAAGTCTATGAACGAGGTCCCAGCCCCTCCCCCCACTCACCCTCCAATTCCCATTTATAAAATAGATAATGTAGTAAGTTCTATTATTTGTTTCGATTCCTTTACTCAAACCCGTCTATTTGTGTCGGATATTTCCTCTCTCTTCTACCTGACTTCCTTACTTTTTTCTGAGCATCTCCGCATGGATCTTATGACCCACCAACATAGTTCTACAATCTTCTACCTTTTTACCATCTCCTTTTTTTGAGAGCGGAATCACTCGTTCCGTCCTCTATCCTCCAGGACATCCTTTTCTCCTTCATACTTTGTTAAAAACGCCTCACATCTCTTCTCCTATTTTTCCTACTTATACTTCAGAGCTTTATTCTCTATGCCATCCTCTCTTGTTGTTTCATTTCTTTTCAACCCTACTATTGCGGCGCTTACTTTTTCGCTTTTTTTATCTTCCCTCTCTTCCCCTCTTTTTCTATAAGCTTATCCTCTTCTTCTCTAACCATCCCCCTCCACTCAAAAACCCTCTGAAGTACTCCGTGCACTCACTTATTTTACATCATCTTCACTCTCTTTCTTCTTCTTTTTCCCCATTCATTATCTCCTATACCTTTTCTTTCTCTACTGTCTGCTCAACCTCCTTCATATAAATATTATTATCGAATTATAAGGAGAACAGGATTGTTTTGTATATTATCATCACGCTTCCATGTATCATCACTTTCCCTTTTGTCTCGGTCGTTCAACATTCCCCAATACCTCCATTTTATTCTGTTGTACTCCCTTTTGGCCATTTCACCTCTCCTCTCTTCTCTTACACTCTCTTATTTTCTCTTTCACCTCCTCGCATTTCTTTTCCCAGCATCATTTTCCTTGTATGTCCTCCTCCCCTTTTGATCTTACATCCTCTTCTACCTCATCGATAACCTCCTATATTATTTATTATTTCGTCCACTCCTCCCTCTTTCATATCTTCAAGATCCTCCTTCTCCATTTTTTCTCCAAATTCTTTCAACCTTCCTCTTCCCTAGTATCTCATGCCTGATTTTGTAACCTCTATTTCCTCTCCTCTTTCTTTTAGAATGTTTATGACATCCATTTTTCAATTAGCTATTGCTGGACAGTGCTCAGAGCCCATCTCATCATCCCTTTCATTCTCACCATTATTTTTCTTATTTTCTTCTCCCTGATCTCCAGTCCATGCATAAGATCATCCCCAATCGATACCAGCCTCTCTCATTTTTCTTCTATCAAGCTCCTTATAACTTCCCGTTCCTCCTCTTCCCCTTTTCTCCTGTAAGCGCACCCTTATTTCCTCACTTCAAATATTCTTATCATAACTCTGTCCTTGTTTTGTTATGTTCCTCCAACTACTGTTCTACCACAAGATCCTTTCTCACCCCTGATACCATTTCACGCATTCTTCTTCCTCTAGCGTGTTCCTTGCTTGCTTCTTGCATCTTCCAAACATAACCTCCTGGTAACTTTCTTTCTATTTTTTTCCAGTCTTCCACGTCCAACCATGTC
>WSXT02167990.1:0-13591 GCA_011762715.2 Neuroterus valhalla | reverse complement strand
AGGGGGGAGAGGGGGAAAGGAAGGGAAGGAGGGGGGGGGGGGGGAGGAAAAAAGAAAAGAGAGGGGGGGGGGGGGGGGGGGGGGGGGGGGGATAATTGGGAAGATTGGAAGTGAGAGTGGTAGAAGTTTTTCGACGAATAATTTCAGGACTCAGACTAACAAGAGAGACGAGGGGAAAAGGATAATGAGGGAAGAAGGATGGGTGAAGTTAAATGACGAGGAGTTGAATATGCAAATGAGGAAATTGAGAAGGCCGAAGACAGCAGGCTTGGATGATGTGCGAAACGGAGCATGGATTTCCGGTACACCAGCGTTAAGAGACAAGCTGAAACAGGAAGTGAAGACAGTATGGAGGGTCAGGGCCTTTCAGGGTCAGGTTCAGGAGTTAGGAGAGGAGGTAATAGTGCCACTGTATAAGGAAGGGGATAGGGAGAGACATGAAAATTAAAAAGGAAGAAGACACGATTTCGCAGTTTTTCTGGATTGATAGGGGCTGAATCGGGGGTGTCCACTTATCCCAACACTTTTTGCGATCATGATCGCTGTTATAAAGAGGGGGCGGAGGGGTGAAAATTTGGTCACTCACGTATGCAGATGACATAGTGTTACTGGCAGAAAGTGAGGAGGCTCTAAATGAAATGATGAAGGAGTTAAGAAGATACCTGAATGGAAGTCGTTTAGAATTGAATGCAGAAAAGCCCAAGGTTGTAGTGTTTATAAGAGGAGGTGGAAGGGATAAGGGAGGAGATCGGAAGTGTAAAGAGACTACAGTCCAGGAGGAGAAAGAGTTCGTGGAAGCAAGGAGGAAGCAAGGAGGTAAATTGGGTAGAGGAGAGGTACATCAGATGGACATTGGGGTTGGGCAGAAGTGAATCTAGGTATATTGTTAGAGGAGAGATGGGGGGGGGGGGGTGAGTTTGGGACTTCGCTAGATAGACATGCGTGTAGGCTAATGCGAGAGTGTTCGTGTGAGAAGGAGAACAGGAATAGAGATAGGATTTTAAGGGCAAGAGAGAAGAGTATTTTAGAAAAAATAGTTTGCATGATGATGAAGCAAGAAGGAGTCACGAGAAAGGAAGAAGAGAATATGAGATTGTTAAGAGGAACAGCATGAAGAGGCAGAAGGAAAAATGAGAGAAGAGGGTGAGAGGGTCAAGGTATAATAAGAAATATGGGTGCAATATGTCAATAATTCTAATTGATATTAGAAAGAAGAAAAAATAAGTCAAGAACATATAGCGAGGATGAGATATGGAAGTAAGGAGGGGTGTGTAAATGAGAATGTGAATTGTGTAGAAAGAGGTATGGAAAGGTGGAACACTAGTTGGAAGAATGTAAGGAGGTGAAAATTGAGAGGAAAAGAGGTGGACAGGAAGAGGACGAAGAAGGACGAGGAATGTATAAAGATAGACGTGTAAGGAGCCCTAATACATGTATGGATAGGTCTGGAGAATTTATGCCTGCTAAAAAGTGTTTCCTAATCTTCTTTGAAGTTATTAAAATATGTCAGTAATATTTTTTATATTTCTCTAGAAGTTTTCTACATACGAGGTTTCGAAAATATGAAAATATTATATTTCTGTGCTTACATTCGAAAAATTCCCAATCTTGTCTAAAGTCGTGAGTTTGATTATTTTTAGAATTGCTGCTTCATTTTTCTAAGCATTTCTCCGATAACTTTAATATTCAATAAAAATGTTTTCTTATCTCACTCAACGTTATTTATATGTACAGTTATCATCTGATGGTTTTTCAGAAGAATTTTATATATGGGATTTGGAAAATTTAGTTATTGTTGCATTTGAATTGAAAAAAGTCCCAATCTTTACCAAAGTCGTGAGTTTGATTATTTTTCGAATTGCTGCATCTGGATCCTGTGCCCCCTCAATATATTTGAGTATCAAATGAAAATAAGTAGAAAGTTGTACCTCCTTTTCTATATCGAGTGATCTTACCTTACAATCCTGAGGAGGAAATAGAAAACTATGAAGGTGCGTACTCTTAAAAAATTGAAATTATAGGTAATTTGAATGTATATATGAAAAACTTGCATGAGGTTAACAGAAATGAGGTCTCAAATTTTTGTTAAGAAATGCTTCTTACCTAATTGAATGAATTTGATTTCAAGTGCCCTCATGGTATATTAAGCATTTTTACAAGCTGACCAAGAAGGAAAAAAAAGCTATGCACCTTCCAAGCTTCTCTGAGATCCGTAACTGATCACTTATTTGAAAAATTACATCTTCATAACTTAGAATATCTTACAAACAAGTATTAACCATACATACAATAAATATAAATACGCCATTTTATTACAACACAAAAAATAAGTGAATCTCAAAATACTGTATACAAAACCTTAAGAATAACAAGTCACTACTAGCATATGTACGAATCCAGAGGATCAGCAGAGAACCTACGTGTCAGAGAATATCAATAATCATCCGAGGTCCATATTCCCACTCGAGAATGTTTTACAGCTAACCTCATGAATTTTGGAATTCCTCAGTAAAGGAAAATACCCATCGAAGCCAAGCAGATCTGTTTTTTTTTTCTGGTCAGAGATCTTACCGAAATCAAACTGGAAAATATTCTGCATCCTAATTTTATTCATTTGAAATTTTACTTTTTGATATAGCCTTGATAATATATATATCTCTTGAGATTATGATAGATTGGCGTTTACAAGATCATGTGAGGCGAATAAATAAACTTGTACCGGCTCTTCTGAAAGGAGAAACGGAGGCTGAGATCAATGCGAAAAAGTATCAATGAATAAGATATAAGAGTACGCCTGCAAGACTGGACGGAAATGAATAAAACAGAAGGAATGCATGAATGCGAAGAAAGCAAGCTAGAGACATCTGGCAAGCAAAAAGTTTAGAACGAGAGCAAACTCGTGAGGATACACGAAAGCATAAGATTTTAGAGTTCACTTCGTCCACTTCGTAGTCAATAAGATTACGTCAGGTCTTGAATACCTAATCAAAATAATGCATCCCACATTAGAATTTTATAAAAAATTCAAAACATAAGAAAGGGTTGGGTATGTGGCGCCAACAAGAAAGGATTTGTAGTCTATAATAGTAGGTCTTCTAAATTCCCCATTTTCTTCCCGACCTGGCTCTCTCTAAACTCCTCTTCTATTCTTTTCTATTCCTTCCGATTTCATAATATACCGTATAAAAGGTTAATAATATAAAGCATATCAGCCGCGAGCAAAAACAAGGACTTGCATCAGTTCATAAGAAACCCTTATTATAGGTCAAGAAGAAACGCTAGCAACTCAGCACAGGCAATACTCACTAGCTGCGGACAGAAGCAATCTTTAGGAAGCGGTACATAACTGCCCTTTGCAGTAGTCAAAAGCAATTCACAACAACGATTAGTCACAACATATATCAACAGTCCATAATAACTCTTAGCATTGACCAATACGACAACCTTGCAACAGTAGATAACAACTCCTAGCACTGGCTTAAAACTGTCCTCAGGAATTGTTAAGAAGAAACCCTAGCAACTCTGAATAACATCCCTCGGAATTTGTTAATTTAGAACTCTAGCAGTAAACAATAACAACCTTTAGAGAACGGAACATAACTGCCATTTGTAGGAGTAAATAATAACTCATAGCAACTCTTAGTCACAACATAAATCGACAGTCAATAACAACCCTTAACATTACCAATACGACAACCTCGCAATAGTTAATAACAACGCTTGGCAATGGCTGCAAACTATCCTCAGGATTTGACGATAAGGAACCCTAGCAACTCTGAATGACACCCCCCTGGAAACAGCCAATACAATTTCCTAGCAATAAAGCATTACTACCTTAATGGAGCAGTTACAACTGCTCTTTACTATTGTCAATAACTAATCATAACAACTTCCCTTTACAACTCATATCAACACTCAATAACAAACCTTAGCATGATTCTTACAATTAAGTGACAGCAGTAAATAAACAACGCTCAGCAACAGCTGGAGACGTCTCCTTGAAACAATCTATAAGAATCCCTAGTAACTCTAAATGAAATCCCCCAGCAGCTGTATATTCAACTCTCTAGCAGTGAACAACCAAAACCTTCAGAGAACGGTACATAAATGCCCTTCGTAGTAGTCCATAGCAATTCATAGCATCGGTCAGTCACGTCATATATTAACAATCAATGACAACCCTTAGCATTGAGCAATACGTTAACCTTGCTACAGAAGATACCAATGCTTAGCGTCGATCAAACAGTTCCCTTCAGGAATTGTCGATGAGAAACCCTGGAAACCCTGAAAAACATGCCTCGGCAACGGTCAATACAATTCTATAGAAGTGAACAATATCAACCCCTACTAACTAACTAAGGTAACACTACATAACTGCCCTTCGTTGTAGTCAATAGCAGCTTATAAGAACAATGGTCAGTCTCAACCTGTATCAAAAGTCAATAAAAACCTTCAGCATTGATAAATACAATAAGCTTGCATTAGCAGATAACGACGCTTAGCGATGGCCAAACATTTCCCTTCAGGGATTGTCAATGAAGAATCCTAGAAACTGTGAATAAAATCCTATCGCAATAGTCAATACAACTCTATAGCAGTGAACAATAACAACCTTTAGGCAATGGCACATCACTGACATTCGCAATAGTCAATAACAACTCATAGCAGCGGTCAGTCACAACATATATCAACAGTCAATAACAACCCTTTGTTATGAGCAATACGATAACCTTGCAACCGTGGATACCAACGTTTAGCAACGGTCAAACATTTCCCTTCAGGAATTGTCAATGAGAAACCCTAGAAACTCTGAATAACATCCCTCGGCTACAGTCGATACAGCTCTATAGCAGTGAAGAATATCAACCTTTAGGGAACAGTACATAAATGCCCTTCGCAGTAGTCAATAGCAGCCTATAACAACAATGTTCAGGCTCAACCTGTATCAATAGTCAATAAAAACCCTCAGCATTGATCAATACGATAAGCTTGCAATATCAAATAACAACGCTCAGTGATGGCCAAATATTTCCCTTCAGGAGTTGTCATTTAGGAACCCTAGCAACTCTGAGTGACATCCCTCGGGAACAGGCATTGAAGCTGTCTAGCAGTGAACAATAGCAACCTTTAGGGAACGGTACAAACTGCTTTTTGTAATAGTCAATAGCAACTCATAGCAGCGGTCATTCACAAAATATATCAACAGACAATAACAACCATTTGTATTGACCAATACGATAACCTTGCAACGGTAGATCCCAACTCTTAGCAGCGGTCAAACATTTCCCTTCAGGAATTGGCAATGGGAAATCCTAGAAACTGTGAATAACATCCCTTCGCAATAGTAAATACAACTCTATCGCAGTGAACAATAACAATCATTAGGGAATGGCACATAACTGCCCTTCGTAATAGACAATAGCAACTCATAGCAGCGGTTAGTCAGAACATATATCAACAGTCAATAACAACCCTTTGTTTTGAGCAATACGATAACCTTGTAACGGTAGATATCAACGTTAAGCAACGGTCAAACATTTCCCTTCAGGAATTGTCAATGAAAAATCCTAGAAACTCTGAAAAACTTCCCACGGCAACAGTCAATACAACTCTATAGCAGTGAACAATATCATTCTTTAGGGAACAGTACATAACTGCCATTCGTAGTAGTCAATAGCAACTTACAACAACAACAGTCAGTCTCATCCTGTATCAGCAGTAAATGAAAACCCTTAGCATTGATCAATATGATAAGCTTGCAATTGCAGATAACAACACTTAGCATCGATTGAAAACATTCTTCAGGAATTTTGAAAAAGGAACCATGGCAACTGTTGATATTGTTGTCCAGCAACAGTCGAAGCAACTCACAAGCAGCGGGCAATAATAGCTCTTGGAAACTGTACAATGCTGCTCTTTTACTATTGGCAATAACAAGTCACATCCACGTCCAGTAACAACCCATTTCAACAATCAATAACACCCCTTAGAATTATTCATCAAATTACTTGGCAACAGTAAACAAAAACGCTCAGCAACGGCTAGAGATGTCCCATAGAAACAGTCAATAAGAACTCTTAGTGACTATGAATAAATCACACAGCAGCAGTCAAAACAACCTACTATCTGCGGACAATAACAACCGTTTTAAACGGTGAATAACTCTCCTTTGCAATGGTGAATGACAACTCACAACAACGATTACTAACAACATTTATCAGGGGTCCATAACGAACTTTAGCATGATCAATACAATTTTATAGCAACTGAAGGTAACGATTATTAGCAAGAATCAATAAGAACCCTAAGTAATGTACATGTACTTACCACAGCAACACGCAATTACAACCCTGAAGTAGGGTAAATAATAACTCTTATAATTATTCAATCAAAACCCGTGCAAGCAGTCAATAATAACTCTAGCAAAAGTTGATAAGACAACAGAGTCACGGATATAATAACCCTAGGCAAGGATCAATAATATCCTCTTAAACCAGGTGATAACAACTCTTATCAGCGGTTGATAACAACTTTCAACATAGACTAATAGCAATCTTTAGTAAAGGTTATTAAAATTTCATATTAAATACCGACTTCTGAAATCAATCAATTACAACCCTTAGCAATAGTGGATATGAACTCTCAACAGTGATCCATCAGGGTCAATAACAACCGTAACAACCAGTTTATAACAACACATGATACTGGTTGAGGACAACCCTAAGCATGAGTCAATGAAAAATTTCAGGATGGGAAAAAACGACCCTTGAGAACGGTGGATACCAACCTCCGTCAACCGTCAATCGTAGGCCTTGGCAAAGTAGAATATTTTCTTCAGAATTGATCAATGAGAATCCACATCATTAGTCGATCAGTATTCATTGCTTTTCAGTTTCGACCTTTGGATGATACACTTTCAAGTGTTTGGTTTGAAAGGTCCTAGAAATAACGAAACAATTTGATTTGAGTAGTATAGGCAGGCGACGTTTTTCAAGCCTAATAAAAACAAAAACTTCATTGTAACAAAAAAGAGAAAAGACTAATTTTTACAAATTTAAAGATAAAATCAAAATTTTATAATTTCTAATAAACTAATAAATATTTTAAAAAAATAATAATAATTTAATGAATGTGAAAACAAGGGATGAGAGAATTTTCCGGAGTACAGAATAATTTAAAAATAGAGTTTAAAGTTTGCAGAAAACATTTTAGTTAGTTTAGTTTTATGTTAGTTAGTTTTATGTTAGTTTTATTTTAACTTTGAGAAGAAAAAAAGGCCAAAGTTGCTTTTACGTAAAGGGTACGTTTTTCAAAATAAACCTATGCCAACTTTAAATATAAGGAATGAACAACTATAAATGAGAAAACCGTTAACTTACCAATAATCCAATGACTTAAAACTGTTGCTAGTAGTGGCCCTCTTAGATTTAAATAGAAACATAAACTAAATATCACATTTTAGTGAGTCAGGGAATAAAAATTGATCAAGGGTTCAGAGAATGAACTGATCGTCCTCTTGTACATCGTAAAACTGAAAATAGTGTTTCGAAAGTCAACCCGACTTCTACAGCACATTATGTAACTTGTAGAACAGTTTCACTTGTCTTTCATTCAACTAAAAAACTTAGAAAATATGTATAAAAAATAGATTTGATAAAAAAATGATATCAATAATAATAAATAAATTATAAAATTAAAAATTTCTTTCACTGATCCTTTATCTCTATACTCACAAGGGGAAGGCCTGAAGTATGAAACTCGAATCGAGATCGCATTAGAACCAATAAATAAATGATCGAATTTCTTTAGATACGATTCGCGGCTTTTTTGTAAGTGAGGCCCGAGTTTGGAGATATCATTATTTGAAAATCGCAGTTCCCGTTGCTAATGCCCAAGTATTACTCACATACTTTTGATGTCACCAACCCAGAGTGGCCTAGTGGTAACGCTGTATACTCCATGCCCCGGAGTTGGGGGGTTCAACTACTGACGATGTTTTTTTTTTTTTTTTTTTCTTTCTTTTTCTTCGATGCTGAATCTGACATGGTTGAAAATTTTAATTTTGGTAAGAACTGCATCATTTTAAAAGTAGCACCACATTCGAGATTCCATGATGGAGGATGAAAAAAATCAATCATGGGCAAGTGTAAAAAAAACTCTTTTAATGTTATACAATATACAACAAATGTTCTGCACATGTTTTTTTTCACAATAATTGTGCAGTTGTTGTTTGTTTTTATAAAATGTGCTCTTTGCGGAACAGGATTTGTTTTAAATGTTTCTATGACAATTATCATTCAAAAGTATGTAATTGATAATTATTGTACGGAAAAAAACACGTGCAGCATATATTATGCATATGGTATAATATTGAAAGAGTTTTTTTTACGCTTGCCCATGATTGATTTTTTCCAGCCTTCATCATGAAATCTCGAATGTGGTGCTACTTTTAAAATGATGCAGTTCTTACCAAAATTACAATTTTCAACTATGTTAGATTCAGCATTGGATATAACGAAAAAAGGAAAAAAAAGCCATCGTCAGTAGTTGAACCCCCTCACTCCGGGACATGGAGTATAGAGCGTTACCACTAGGCCACTGTGGGTTGGTGACATCAAAAGTATATGAGTGATACTTGCGCATTAGCAACGAAAACTACGATTTTCAAATTTTTATATCTTCAAACTCGGGCTTCACTTACAAAAAAGCCGCGACACGTATCTAATGAAATAAGATCATCTATTCAATGGTTCTAATGCGATCTCGATTTAAGTTCCATACTTCAGGCCGATAATAGAGTCCGAAACGTCGCATGCATATACTACCTAAATCAAATTGTTTCGTTATTTTTTGGACCTTTCAAACCGAAGACTTCAAAGTGTATTAGTCAATCAGTTAAGAACAAACACATTGAGACTTGATTCGGGAATTTTTAAAAGAGCTAGGAGACTGAAGAGACAGGGTTGGTTATACGGGGTAGGGAAGAATCAACAATCGGCGGCAATAGCAACCTTTAGCATGAGTCACTTCAGACGCACTAGTGCTCGAAAGCCCTGAAAATTACTAAAACAAGTTCCTCAATTCTCACAAAACACTTCTCCATAAATTCAAAGAGTGAAATAAGCTCGAGGGAGGGATAATCCTCTGCTTTAAAAATGATTTGTAGAAAATCGATAAGATAGATAATAAAATACATTGGATTCGGATTGAAAGACGACTTTTTTGAACTGGGAGTGGAGGTACTTTATTAGGTCCCTCTAGTGAAATGCACAGTTGAATCTGACAAACGCTATACGTATAGAGTACTTCATTTCAGGATCCGTCATCGAGTTTCCGATTCACGGGGTGTACCTATACATCGAACCCGATTGTATGTCAGTTTTGCTCATACGTCTCACGTAAGTACTCCCTGGCGGACTCTCGATCAAAGAGTCTTTTATCCATTCCCAGAAAACTCGTCGTCTCCACGTCCGAAACTTATATTATAGAATGTGCTAATACTCTTCTGCTTGAAATACGCTCGCTACGTGCATGTCGCTCCACCATGAATGCCTTTTGCGTTTGGTTACCGATTAGAGAAGCTGTAACAATGCATACACATACAAGAATTTTCCAAAGCTTTCTCGTAGAAACTTTGGGGACATGTATCAGTTCGAGCTGACCAAGTTAAATTCCGCAGGAAGGGAAAGAATGAGAGGAAATGATAGTCATCCATCTAAAAAGATTAGAGCAATTTGAAGAAGAACTAAGAAAGTGGATAGGCAGAAGCATTGCTCCAATGCGTGTTCAAGAGGTTATGAATAACGTATAGAGAAGTAACATAGAAAATTCGAGACAAGAGAAGAAGATATAAGAGATGAGGATTGAATGTGGTATGCAAATTATGGGTAGAGAATGGCTGATAATAGAGGAAGAGATGGAATCGAAATATAGGTACAACAGATGGTATGGTCGTGCAAAGTCGGTTGGTATCAGCAAGAATTATAGTTTTGCAAGAGATGTGTACAGATGACAAAGAAGGAGAAGAGAGCATCAGAGAGAGAATTCAGTGAATTTTGGATAGAAATGGTCAAGAGAAGAAATTGTATAAAAGAGCTGAAGGAGGTTGCAACATGTTGACTGTTCTATAAAGAATATCTCTTGTGTTCAGTTACCGACACTTGAAGCTACAATAATGGATGCACGGACAGAAATTTTCTAAAATGGTCCTGCAGAAATTTCGAGGACATGTTCCAGACTGTCTCATAACCAATTCATCTAAAAAAGGGTAGAATAGATCTAATAACTCAGATGAATCATTTATACTAGAGAAGCGTGGAGTGGAGGAGGAAAAATAGTCTGTGTGGTATGGGAAATAATTTCGAGTTCTCATTTCATGATTAAGTGTGCTCGGAAAATAAAAGTCACGTGTCAATCTGGTATATTTTTCAATGCACGATATTTCGGGATAGCTATCTTGAAGCAGAATCTTAAGTTTAGCAGAAAATTATCTTCCTTAGACAGTCTAACTTGGTTTTTCTTAGCTCCATCCCTCAGTTTTTGATGAAAGAGACACGGTTCATCCTGGAATATCAAACCGTGGCATATCATGTTAAGCATAATTTTCAGATCAGAATGATCCGATTTATTGGGTCTAAAAATATTTTTTTCTTCTGGAAGTGTTTCTTTAGACTGATTTAGTTGTGAATATACTTCCTAAATTTCCAACTGGAAGGGTATATTTTGGTCAAAGAAACAAAATCTCGACCAAATAAGTGATTTCGCATACGAACAGATTAATTTGACACAAAAAATATCATTTTTCGATCGAGTAAATGGATTTCCAACCATAGGAAATGTATTTCCAACTTTAAAGATTGATTCTCTATTAAAAAGGATAAATTTTCGATCAAATACGTAAATTTTAAAACTAGCAGTTGAATGTCTAAATAAAACGTCAAAAAATACCCCAGTTTCAAAATTCGATTTCTCAACAAGAGAGACCGAGTTAAATAAAACAGTTGAACAATAATGAAAGAAATTGATGAGTTATGTGTCGAGAGAATGAATTTCCAATTTAATAGTTCCTTTTGTAGCTAAGTAGTAAATTTTCAAGCTATAAAAATGAATTTACTACCAAGAAGGGCATATATGTAACAAAATAGTCACATTTTTTATAACTGTAGTATTTTCGACTAGAGCAAATAATTATAGGCAAAAGGAAGAATGATTATCAACCAAGAAAGATACATTCCGAACAAAATAGTAAAATTTTGGATGAAATAATGAATATTTCTCCTAATGAGGATAATTTGCTATGAAAAATAATTTTTCAACCCAATATACCTAAATTCTCAACTCGAAGAGGTGAATTTTCAACTAAAATTAGAAAACTTATATTTTCAGTCGAACAAGGTAATTTTTCACTGAAACAAAAAAGAATTGTCTACAAAATTCATTACTTTCAAGTCAATACATAAATTTTGAACAAAAAAATTATTATTTAGAAAATGTTCAAATTTGTATACAAAAAGATCAATCTTACACCAAAAAATACCGTTTTCAATTAAATACATTTTTGAACAAAAAAATATTTATTTAGAAAATATTTGAATTTGTATACAAAGAGATTAGTTTTACACCAAAAATATCGTATCCACAACAACAAAATTTATTTTTGACCAAAAAGAATTATTTTCATAATAAAATGACAATATACTATACGAATTTTCCCCTAACAGTTGAATTTTCAACAAAAAAACAGATAATTTCCTAGTTATGAAATTTAATTTCCAACCAGAAGAGACCAGTTTTTGCAGAATAATCGGATTCTTAAAAAACAGAATAAAAGAGTTTTTGGTCAATAAGCTAAATTTTCGAGACAAAGGTTTAACTTGCAGCTAAGTAGTAAATTTTTCGACTATGAAAACGATTTTTCAACCGAAGAAAATAGTTTTCTACCGAAAAGGGCACATATGCTACAAAATTAAAAATTTTAAAGGAAATGTTGAATTTTTATTTAGTAGAGAGAAGCTTTCAGTTGGGAAAATTCTTTTTCAAATGTGATGAAAACTGATTTTCAACAAAATAGTTTTTTTTTCTTCACTGTTTTTTCATAATAGGTATATATTTGAAGGTGTTTGTCCAATTTCAGATTCTCAATTTTCATAAAATTAGTAACCAAAGATAAGAATTTTCAAACATGGTTCTTGATTCTCCACTAAATGAATATTTTTTTCCGGTAAATTCATAAATTTCCAACCAGAAATCAGAGAGATGAAATTGAAACTAAAATAATACATTTCCAATTGAAATAGATGAATTTGAACTTAAACAATAATTTTCCATGAAAGAAAAATGTTCAATGGAATAATTGAATTATAAATGGAAGATATAAACTTGAAATTTACGTAATTAATCTTCAAAAAATTAAAGAAAATTCCAACACATTAGGTGAACTTCCCACCATGTCAAGGTGTTTTCGATAATAACGACAAATTTTGATACAAAACGATGATTCTTTAATTTGAATGGCAAATTTAACAAAACAAGTAGATCAATCTTTAACAAAATAGTTAAATCCTCTAGTTGAAATAAGGCATTCCTACTGAAAAAGATGAGTTCTCAAATCGGAAAGACGAATATTGAACCAAGGAAATGGATTTTTTTTTTTTTTTGAGCATTTTCTTACAGTATTTTGGACAAAATTGAATGTTGTTATGTTTAAAAATTATTAAAAATTATTTGGAACGCTCAGTTTGAATGTGCATTCAGAACAAAAAATTTTCATCAAAATTAATGAATCTTAAAATAAAAAAATAAAAAATGAATTCTCAATCATGGAGATCAATTTTCAACCTGAGTGATGAATCATCAAAAAAAAAGAATCAATTTTCAACAAATTTTCACATTTTCAGTTAAAAATTGATTCTCACAAAAACGATGGTTTGTGTACCAAAAAGATTGATTTTATATGAAGAAGGAGTAATTTCTCAGGAATGTTTCAATTGACGACAAAATAGTTCGATTTTCAAATGAAAACGGTAAATCTCAAACAAAAATAAAATAGTTATTCTTTAGTAAAGACTCTAATTTTTGAATGGAACCAGGAGAAACAAATGAGTTTTTAGTTCAGAAAATGGAATTTTGATTCAATAGTTAAAAACAAATTTTTAACCAAAAAGAATAACTCTCTACCAACAAGGACAAATTTCCTACAAAAAACTAAGTTTCTAACGATATGGTTGTATTTCAAACTATAACAGAAGAGTTTCAGGTTGGAAAAATTAGTTTTTAGTCAAAAATATAAATTGTTAAATACAAATTTTATTATCAACGATCAGTAGAATTTTTAACATAGAGATTGAATCTACACAAAAGAGACAATCTTCGAAAGGATAAATGCATTTTCAACAAGATAAGTGATTTCTTAGGTAGGAGAAGAATTCTCTACAACAATAGAAAATTTTTCGTAATAATATATTATATAGTAGATACATAGTTGACATTCAAACTAGAGCTGATGAATTGCCAGGTATACATAAAGCTTGTGAAACTCAAAAGTGGAATGTTGTCTACTTTAATTTGATGAGTGTGAATTCTCTTTTGTTAA
>WSXT02167969.1:0-23521 GCA_011762715.2 Neuroterus valhalla | reverse complement strand
ATCCTTGCGCAGGGGCCATGCTAATCTTCTCTGTATCGTTCCAATTTTAGTATATGTCCCGCCGAAGCGAGTACACGCGAAACTCCTAGAGCACTTAAAACGTGATCGATCGTTTTAGCGATATTTGCTCTCCAATTACTGACATCACGCAAACGCCAAAATGACCGGACAGAAAAATGGTTCACAAACCTCGTCGAGATATTTATAATTGCTTCCACTTGTTGTATCAGCCATTATAGAATTAACTTTCCAAAAATCTCAAGACAACAAATTGCGACTCAAATACAACGTCAGTGAGCAGCTTAGTGGGCTTGTCAAGGCTCGAAACGAGAGTATCGGTACCTTCTCCCTCGAGTATCCAGGTTCGTCCGACCGTTGATTTGGATCAGCCAATGGGAGCGCACCTTCCTTCTGGGTCGCTGACAGCAGCCAATCGCCAAGTTCCTCCTCTGGCGCCCGCCATCTTAGGAAGTGAGATTTAGCGGGAGGTCTGGCGGCAAAACAGGTGAAAGTTTAATAATCGGGACAATCTATGATTCTGAGTGGATTCCAATTTGATATTGTCCTCTCTCTATCCTAGGGTGAATCGTCCTGGTGAGTTTGCGGTCGCGGCATCGACGGTTGGCGGTCAGCTGTCAGGCCTTGATTTAAATAAACCCTTCCGTTCCAGAGCTCCAGAGTTTCATAGAAGTTTACAAAAGAAAAAAAGGGATGAGTGGATGTTGTGTGACGTGTCGAGAGTGCCCTCCGGAAGTTCGACCCTCGCTCCGAACCTCTGACGGAGTGAGACAGTTTAGGACTCCTGTCTCAGCCTAAAAACATCTTTCCCGGAGCCGGCAAGGGGAGCTGTGTCCGGGTTTTTTGTTTACTTTTGTTCGATCCAAAAGAACACAGTGGCAGGTAGAATTTACCCTGTCACAACTCCCCCCACCTTAGTCGGGGACTACAGGTTGTCCGTACTTCTGGCCGGTTTTAAACTTGCTCCTCTACTGCCGCAGGTTGAGGGCAGAACCCCTCCCGGTACAATATTTGGTACCCGGCGGGTACGCAAGGGTCCACCATGTAGACTCGATACTGAAATCAGAAATTTTTGGGGCTATAGACCTTAGCTTTCTCCTAGTCGGTCGGGGCAGAGGGTTTCAAATTCCTAATATGCTCATTACCGATCAATCTTCCGCGCTCATTTACCAGAGTGAAGACCAAAGGGGACAGCCGTCGACTGATCTTGAAGGGACCCTTGAAGTTGTGAAATAATTTCCCCGCGTGACCATCTGCTTTCTTCGATAATTTGCGATTCTTTCGGAAAACCAAGTCTCCCACTTCGAAGTTCCTATCACGCTTGCTGGCGTTATAATATTTGGCTTGCGCTGCATAGGACCTATCCAGATTTCTGCACATCAGATCTCTTAAGTGTTCTAGCCTCTTGACCCGCTCCACCCATTCGCCTGGGTAGGGAGCGCTATGCTGGCTACCCTTTTCCAAATTCCTACGTAGCGTCCTGTACGGTAAAAGCTTTCTGCCAAAATTTAGCAAGGCGGGAGAAATTTTTAGGGTACCGTGCATGGCCGTATTATATGCAAACCGGAATTCCAGCAAATGCACGTCCCAGTCTTTGTGATTGTCCCGGAGAAAAGACATCACCATCGTCTTCAGAACACGGTTTACTCGCTCAGTCGGATTCGAATGGGCGTGGTAAATCGGGTTCGCGGTATGAATAATCCCGTTACTACGGCACATTTGTTCCATTAATCGGTTAGCAAACTCAGTACCGTTATCGGTATGTATCACCTCGGGTGCGCCCTATCGAGAAACTATCAGATCTTCGAATGCCTCACTTATCATCAGTGTTTCCAACCGTCACATAATTATCGTACACTTCACATAATATCTTAGTTTGTACTATGCAACATAGAGTTTTATTATGTGACGCTAATTTTACGATAATTTTTAGTGTAATTATAAAAAAATTTTATCACATTTTTCCATAGTAAAATCAAAAATAAAAGTGCGCGCGCAAACGTGTTCGCTAGGGATAGAGATCGAGGAGGGTCGATTATCGATATGGCAAGGTAGCTGAAGGCAACATGAAAATACGCCCAAAGATATACCGAAGATTGATTGGTTCAAATAAATCTGTATCTGCAAAAGCACAATTATAAATATCCAGGTACGTAATTAAAACTCATTTGTATGCGAATGGTCCCATCTGTGACGACTTCTGTTGATGTTTCGCCTGAGCGGTCTGAGGGTGATTGTTTCGAAATCGATGATATAACTGTACCAAGTCTTCAAAAATTAAATGTTCCCAATAGCAGTACTCGTGTGCAATAACTGCAAATTTTATGCTGTGAATGAATAATAGAAATTCGTAACCACTGAAAACGTTTATAGATATAATGCTTTCACGATGATTCATTATGATGAAATAAGGTAACACGATCATTTGGAAATTTGTCAGCTTTCATTTATGGACGATATTACATGTTTTTACTTTTCATCAAATAATTTCGGAATGTACTATAATTTTCGGACAGGTACCATAATTTTACGGCCCTGGTCACATAACTTTCTCGCTTGGAGTTGGGAACACTGCTTATTATGCCGGCTGGACAAGTCTGCTCTACCTTTCATCTCTGGCAGGGATCGCAGCTACGGACGAATTTTACTACGTCCTGGAACATCCCCGGCCAGTAATACCTGAGTGCTACCCTCTGATAAGTTTTCTCCTTTCCCAAGTGCCCTGTTTGTGGTGCCAAGTGCGACTCCTGGATCACTTCAGTCCTGCTCTCTTTCGGCAGTATCAATTTCCAGGCTTACAAGTCAGGCATCACGTCATCAACCATCGGACTTGGCCGATGTCGGTACAATAACCCGTTCTCAACTTTCCGATCCGGGAAGACCTTCGGTTTGTCTTGAACCGCCTGTAATCGAAGTAGGTACCAGGAGTCCTCAACCTCTGCTGCACTCGCAATAGGGGCCTCGTCCTCCTCTGTCATTCTCGACAACGCATCTGGGACATGGTATAGGGCACCCAGGGAGGCCAGTAGGGTTGCGCAAGTTGTGGAGCCAGCGGAGACTGCTGTGATCGGTTATAACTCTGAAATAGAACCCCTATAGGTATTTGCGAAACTTACGTATACCCCAAACCACCGCGAGACACTCTCGTTCAGTGACCGTAAAATTTCTCCCTGCCGCCGTTAGTGTCCTACTGGCATAGGGTATAACCCTCTCATCCTCACCCTGCTTCTGCGTCCAGAATACTCCTAAACCTGAGGCGCTCGCATCAGTCTAAAGGTTGAAGGGGTTTGTCTCCACGTCCTTGAATAGGGAGTACGCCAGTATTGGTGCGATATTCAGAGCCCTCTTGAGGGAGTCGAACGATTCTTGTTGTTCTTCGCCCCAGTGCCACTTAACGGTTTTTCTGAACAATCTCCTCAGGGGCTCGGCGACGGTCGCGAATTCTGGTATGAATCTCCGATACCATGAAGCCATCCCCATGAATTTACGCAATTGCTTCACAGTTTTGGGGACTGGGTAGGGATAAATCGGCTGTACTTTATCGGGATCAACTTTTAGGCCGTCTTGGTTAACGACAAATCCAAGTTGCTTAACTTTGGAATAGCAAAATTCACTTTTCTCGGGATTTATCGTTAAACCCGCTCCAGCCACCCGATCTAGGACCTTTTCCAACCACCTCAAGTGCTCGTCAAAAGTCTCGGTCACCACTATGATATCGTCTAGGTAACTGAAAACATCTGGCCTCATGTCAGGGGTTATAATCCGGTCAATTTACCTTTGAAAGGTAGCTGGAGCTCCTGTCAGACCAAAAGGCATTTTCTTGAACTCAAACAGTCCCCTGCCTGGTACTGTAAAAGCCGTATACTTCTGGCTAGCCTCCTCGAGGGGAATCTGGTTGGAAGCTGCGCTTAAATCGATTTTAGAGATATACATTGCCGCTTTCAACTGCTTCAAAATATTGGTCACATACGGCAAGGGATATGCATCCTTTTTCGAAACAGCGTTGGGTTCCCTAAAGTCTAAGCAGAGTCTATACTTCCCACCTGGCTTACGTGCCATAACTATTGGTGCGGACTCGATATTCTCCCCTGAACCCTGTGTACGAGTTTGAATGTGGTCACGGTTACTATTCTGAGCATCGCCGTTACTGAATCGCCTTATAAAAGATGGCTCGTATTGAGCCCAAGTATTTCAATCTTTTAGTCGTTTGACATTGCGGAACCATCCGCTTGCAACTCCTTTCAAAATTTCCGACATAAGACGTAAGAGTTCGCTATCAGTCACATAAGTGATGCCTCTACAATCCTCTAGATCCATCAGGAATCCTTCTCTACTTGAACCTGGGTAACCATCAAAAGTGATTTCCCATTGGTTCAAAATCTTTCCGAGATCCCTAGGCCTATCATCTAGTCTGTCGCGGTATCTCCCCAAGTTGTCCCTAGTCCTATGGTTGCCGGAGTCTCTACCTGCTTCAAAATTTGTTTCTTCTATGTTAGGGGTTTCTAGGCTATTATTGAAACGGTTCTTGTATCTTTCCCGCTTCAACTCCGTCTCTCTCAGTTCCCCTTCGTAACGAACGAATTTTTCCTATTCAAATGACAGGTGGTCGCTCAATTCGTCAATATCTCTATTTCGACCCTCTGTCACATTGAATCTAGAATCTAATGGGTCCGGGACAATTTTTCGTCTAACTTGTTCTTGCGCGTCTACATTCGGGTTGACCAATAGGGGATTATTTGTGGGAAATTCTGTGTCACACCTCGGAGTTTTGTTTACTTTGCCTTTTGGCCTGTTTGAATATTCAAATGAATAAGAATTTGTATCTCCCATACTAATCGGCGGCTTTGCCGGTATATAATTTGTTTCAAAATCGTTTTCGGGCCTTAATTTTTCGATATCGAGGAGGTCAATGCCACGCAACCTGTTTGCATTCGACGGGAAGTTGTTAAGTTGTGACCTAAAACTTCCTGGGATGCCAAAAATATCTGTAATATTTGCGCCTGCAATGTTTGCATAAGCAAAAGTCATTGCTAGTTCCGTTAGGTTAGGAAACCTTGAAGAAACGACTCTAGGGAAGGGTAACCTAGACTGAGAATTTGCAAAAGTGACTTGACTATTTGTCCCATCTGTAGATGTATTCGTGGTTGTCGTAATGTTACTATTTTGTGTGGCATCATTAGCCGTGACCGTGGCGGGTGGATGTACAGATACCATAACTGTTCTAGGGGGTTCTACAGTAAATTTTTCTGCGCGATGACCTGAGGTGTTTATTTCCGCATAATTGAGAGCCGCGTCGATACCTTCATCGGATAGCCCGACAAGCCAAGTGATTACCGAATCGGCCGTCACAAATAACGGGAATTCCTTTGGAAGTGACATCATAACGGTAATCTAATATCCTGCGCAATTAGCGAATTAACAGTGAAATTCTATCGAAACTCCAGAATGAGCTTCAGTTCCAATTTCAAGGGACAGTCCAAGCTCAAAATTTCAGAATTCTAATTGCGAATCCAAAAAAAGTTTGGTGCAAATTCGTAAACTGTCAAGTTCGTAAACGTGTATTATAACACCTTCTATTCCCGTTATCAAAGATCAATTCTCGAATCTTGCCATTGCCCGACAAGGAAAAACGAGGAGAGAGAAGAAACACTAACTTAATGCCAAATTCTTAACCCTCCGAACCAGACAGAAAAAGTAACTTAGATAATTTTCCTACATAGCAAGTATAAGGATGCCAGAATTTTCAAATTAAACCATATGGAAAGACGTATATAAATCCTGAATAAATAAAATATCGCGTTTATTTATTCTCAAGTTTCGTCAAATGATAGAATCCCTCTCCATTTTTAAAGTTCGAGGGCCCGCTCCAAGTCAAAAGCTCAATCTCGTTTATAAAGAAGCCCGAGAGAGAGAGGGAAAAAAAATTTGTAGCTAACCCCTAAACGACCGTACCTCTTGTCATTGCACGACAAGGGGGAATTTGTTGCAGACCTATTGTATATTTCTTTAAATCTACTGCGGAAGGAGAAAAAAACGAATACAGACTACAATTACAAAAAAAAAATCCCCGTAAATTTTGCCCAAATCTCAGAAATGTAGCTTGTGGAGGGACGGAATTGTTCAGTTATATCGATTTTTCAACGGCTCGACAATTCAGGTCTCTCATATCAGAACCCGCTTCATTTCTTTATATCTATTATTTACAAATAGATTCAAGCTGAAATAAAAATTTATGGCAAAGACAATGTATACCAATGAAATCAATAGGGATATTCAAATACCGAAACATTTATGGCGCCTTTAGCAGCCGAAATTTCATAGTGGAGAGAGGAAAAAAAATCCTGAAAAAGGATGGAGAAGAAAAAAAAAATCTATTTTGCTCTTCTTGTCATTAAAAATTCTCAAATTCCCACGATTTTTCTATGAAATTACCTAAAATGTCCTATTCAGTGGATATTAGAAAAAGGTGTGAAGCATTTGTCATAATCTAGTGCTTCACAAATTTTCCAATGGCTAGGCTCTCGGTTGTGATTAATAAACTTTCGGAGAAATAAAGGATACTTTAAATCTCAATCACAATCATCTCCGAAAAACAATTCCGAAAAACAGAGAAAAGGTTTATTATCATTAAATTTGAAGAAAAACACGTTTCTATTCACCTGAGGTTAGAAACAGTTGGGCGCCGTTTAGTAAAGGCGAATTCCTGCCCGGTGGAATACCTTAACTTTATTTTACCGAAATCTAAAACTCCAGAACCAGAAAAAATTGGATCCGAATAACATCCATGATCAAAATGAAACAAGACTAATCCAAGATCGAACCCTAGACCTAACCTCAAGGTGCAATCATACATAAAAAGAAACACTTTCCCCCATTTTCAATAAATGACAGAATTTATTGGACGGTTTCAATACAATATATAGGTATCCTACAAAAAAAGGGGACAAAGGTGCACACTCACATACCCACACTATCTCACGTGACAAAATTCTTACCGATACAGAGAAAAAAGAAAGAAAAGAAAGTACTTTTGAATGAACAACCCCACAATACTACTACCCCACTACTCGAGGTCGGCTCCCAAATTTACTCGACATCTCCCAACAAGATTTCTAGGTTATGCCGACCACGAGGCGAGACTCGAACCACTCGCGACCAAGAGAAGTCTCAAAACCAAAAGTGAAAATCATTACCGGAGGAAGCACTAGAAAGAAAGAAACATTACTCCCGCACTACAATTCCGGAACCCGCAAACACACACACACACACACTTTCGGGACGCGAAACTCCTAGAGCACTTAAAACGTGATCGATCGTTTTGGCGATATTTGCTTTCCAATTACTGACATCACGCAAACGCCAAAATGACCGGCCAGAAAAATTGTTCACAAACCTCGTCGAGATATTTATAATTGCTTCCACTTGTTGTATCAGCCATTATAGAATTACCTTTCCAAAATCTCAAGAAAACAAATTGCGACTCAAATACAACGTCAGTGAGCAGCTGAGTTGGCTTGTTAAGGCTTGGAACGAGAGTTTTGGTACCTTCTCCCTCGAGTATCCAGGTTCGTCCGACCATTGATTTGGATCGGCCAATGACAGCGCACCTTCTTTCTGGGTCGTTGACAGCAGCCAATCGCCAAGTTCGTCCTCTGGCGCCCGCCATCTTAGGAAGTGAGATTTAGCGGGAGTTCTGGCGGCAAAACAGGTGAAAGTTTAATAACCGAGACAATCTACGATTCTGAGTGGATCTCAATTTAATATTGTCCTCCATCCACTGAGAATCCTCAACTGGCAAGAAACAGGTTGAAATAATGAGTCCTTAGAAGAGTCTACCGGCGCCACCTGCCGTTACCGGGGCTTTCGGTAATGGGCTTTAGGAATTTATGTACACGGGCTCTGATTGGTGTAATCTTCCTTTCAATTTCCGTTGAAATCGTAGTCCCCTCTCGCTGTCGCTATCTCTGGTATCTCCAGCTCGGATTCTAGGGTAGATAAGGACGGGTGAAGTTAGCGCTCCACTTCTCTCTCTATCCTAGGGTGAATCGTCCTGGCGAGTTCGTGGTCGCGGCATCGACGGTTGACGGTCAGCTGTCAGGCCTCGATGTAAATAAACCCTCCCGTTCCAGAGCTCCGGAGTTCCATGAAAGATTACAAAAGAAAGAAAACGGGATGAGTAGATGTTGTGTGACGTGTCGAGAGTGCCCTCCGGGAGGTTGATCCTCGCTCCGAACCTCTGGCGGAGTGAGACAATTTAGGACTTCTGTCCCAGCTTAAAAACATCTTTCCCGGAGCCGGCAAGGGGAGCTGTGTCCGGGTTTTTTGTTTACTTTTGTTCGATCTAAAAGAACACAGTGGCAGGTAAAATTTACCCTGTCACAATCCATTCTGGATAAGACTAAACTTACGCATGAAATCCCATCCCACTATACAGTGTGGTGATAACGACTCAGTTCCACGGAAAGCTGCTTCATGCCTAACTCCGTCCGATTGTACCGATAGGAGAACTTGACCTAAAATATATGGAGTAGCCCCATTAGCTACTCTTATCATGCGTGTCTCAGCGGCTATCATTTCCCGTTTATTTAGTGCGAACGACCTCATGGTGTTATCCTTGCTTTCAATCTCTCCTCACAACAGCATTCCTGTTTCCTCATCATTATTATTTTCGATTGCCCTATAGCTATTCATGATTCCTATTTGTCCGTCTTGCATTCCCGTAGAGTCCCACGAATCCTCACCCTGACTCTCCTGTAGTACTTCCTTGCGTAATGCTAAATTTTCTGTCCCATACGGATCGGCCGTGCTAGTACTGGACACGATACCCCCTTCTCCTTGAAATACGACCGGGGTTAGGAAGTTAAGCGCCCTGGTCAGATCCTTACTGGATCATCGAACCAAATGACTTCTACTGGTTCTTTCTCCTTAGAACTACCACCCGATATCTGATCTAAACGAGAGGTTTCCGACTTTTGCATATATTGCCCTTTATGTACGATTACATTATTTACCGTTTTGACAATTGAGGGAGCTAGTATAGTGATGCTCGGTTCCTTGAACTGACCCGCCTTATCGCCTGATAATTGGCCTCCCTTATTTTATATAGGAGGAACCGGGGGCCCTGATTTTTCCTCCCCTGTTCGTTTTCCTCTGGCTGACATTCAGGGCAATCTCTTTTGAAATTTCCATCTGCTCCACATCCATAGCAATACGTACACTTCTCCTCTGGGCATTTGAAGTAAGGTTGCCTTTCTTTTTGCAGTTTCTACACGTATAATTTTTGAACCTATCATCATCCATAGTACCCCCCGAAGTAATTGCTTTATGTTGCTTATTAACGGCATCCCGAATATCTTTGCTGGAGTTTGGATTTGATTTTCACTTGACTTGCTGCTTGTATATCCCTCACTTGGTTACATAAACTAGCCTCCGTGTCAGTTAGTTTTTCCAAATCCGTATTCTTCTCTTCTTTCTATTAATAAGAAAATAAGCCTCTAACGGTTGAATCTTCTTTCGCAGGTTTTCAATGAGTGTATACGATGAGGTTTCAGCGTTTTGTATTGCGGCACTTAGTACCTCCCCCTTTTTTGAAAATTATCTCTAACTGACTTCTTACTGGGTTAACAAGCGTATTCTGGGAGAAAGGATTCCTCAGGAAGTAACGGTAAAATATCCTCATCCTCTTTCACAGCTAACCACTCGTAATCTTTAGCAAGAGCTGCTAGCTCATTATAGGACCCAAACTCCCTACGTCTTATAGCACATCTAATTTGCCAACGCATATTCCTGTATGTCCAATCCAATCGTTCTTCTAGAGGAATCGGACGTGGGTATAACCTATACAGCCCCATCATGTAGTTCAAACAGTCGACGGTTGCTGCCTCTAGACCCTGTATACGTGTTATAATTTGTTCCTCTAAACGCTTTCTATAATTTATATCACCGAAAGTTGTGCAAAAATCGTGCTTCAATTATTCCCAAATCCGCCACAATTCCCGTCCTTTGAACGACACATTCCACTGCCTTGCGATTTGAGATAAACTTTTATTACCTCTCCCATGAGAAGTGCGGAGCTTTATATAAAAATTGGTGAATTTGTCCGCCCGTAAGAACACAAGACTTTTTGCTCTGGAATCCGGGATAATCACATTTTCCGAAAATTCACTCATTGCGCTTTCTGGTAACACTTTTGACATCTTTTAGCACGATTGCATCAGTAACGAAGTTACTGTCATAAAGGTTATGTAGCAGTAGAAAATGATCGAGAATTGTGATTCCCCGAGTTTCTGTTGATTCTTATTAATACTAGGAGATGGCAGCAACGTCGGTTGGCGTGAAGAAATATATTTTTTGCGTGAAAAAATGATCAAGGACGTTCATGGAACGAAGTTTAGCACACTGCAATAATGATTTGGTGGGAAATTCAGCATTTCGCGCTTGCTAAACAGACGTGCAAAGTAGCATTTCTTACGCACGTATGAAAAAAAAAGTGTTCTTCACGATTGTACCTCAAAAACATATAGAAGACATAGGTAGACTCCAGGAGTAATTTGCTCGATTTTTTTGTGGAGCTGTTTAATCATAAAGTATCGTAATTTCATTCATTTTCACTGAGAAATGGAATAGATTAGCATTATTCCATAATAAAAAAAGCACGGTCAGAGAGCACCGAACGCGCAACCTTGTGACTGTCAGCCAAGTGCTCTACCAGGTGAGCTGGCTGTCGCTCAATGAGCAATATTACGCTCAGTATAAAACTTTAAATTGGCTCGCAAGAGTATCACTTTGATGCACGGTGCCGAGGACTTTCAGCACAATGAAAGTTGTCATCGTTGGTTCTATGAATAATTTGGGTATCGGGCTATGATTTTGGTGTAGGACATAGCTTTATTTTGTGAAATTTATCTATTTCGTTCTCTTTCAGCAGGATCCAATATGGTGGATGAGTACACTTAATAAATGTTTGATTTAAAAAAAAATTGGTATAAGGGGGTTTTCGAGGTCGCTGATAACGAATTCGATATGAAAAATTCAGAAAACAAAATGAAGGACCCGATGTCTCAATTCTCGTCGGATAACCTTGATACACACCTTTTGCAGGGATTTCGGAGCTATTTTTGAATCAACTTTCGTATCAAATTTCGTGGATCTTAGGGTGTCAATGATGTCTATCATTAGGATTTATTAATTAATGCTCTTATAATTTTTCAACTGTATCGTGAATTGATTTCTTGATTTCAGGGCCCACGTGGTAATATCGCTGTTTGATATGGTTATGACCTTGGACATAGGATATGTGTTCTGTTAAATGAGTGGCCTCACGTTTTTTTCCTGAATGAATTTCACATCAACCATTTGAGGCAGATGTAAGCAAGTTGGGCTATATTGATTTCAATGCAAAACTTTTGAAGTAATTCATTTGTTCAAGTTCAACATTTATTGATGAATCGTTATATATCGACTTGCTTGCATATTTAGCACTCCCAAAGACTAAGTTATCTCTCTGATTCCAGCTTAGATTTTCAAGAAGGTATTTGTAAGACTTTTATTGAAAAAGAAGGTTCTGATTCACTCTTCACGTTTCTGTAATAGACGATACCTCTTTAAGTAGTCCAAATGGAAAGTTCTATATGTTTTCTGCTCTCTATCTTCATTACAAAAGCGTGCATGCATATTAAATGAAAATTCCCATTTTGATTCAAAAAGAGTTTCAACTTATGATACTGTTGCTGTGTGTATATCATATTCAACTGCGTTATTATGTGATCAGCAGAAGAAGTTTCTTACTAATTGTTGCAGAATCATTGTTTTCAAATGAATGGAGAGAATTTTCCGAAGTGATGAACAGTCTTCTGTTTTTCTCCTCTTCCTTCCTTTTGTTCTTCTTTTTTCGAATGATGGTTATCATTATTCTTATGGAAGCTATTGAATTCAAACTTGTTCATACAACTAGCGGAAAGATTATAATTAGAGAATGGTTAGAGAATATTCCTGGGATATTCCCATTATATTTTTTTTGTTTATCGTCATGGTTTATCTAGAGGCCTGCTAGCAGGCAAACAGCATCTGCAGGTTTTTTTAGTCACGTGCTACTATTGATTGACTTTGGGAATGTTATTTACGGCCTCTTGAATCAAAAGAGATGTAACATTTACGGGGTGGGTTTAAGAAATTTTTTTAGTAAAATCTCCATTTTTTTCTTTCCAGAGTCGAGGTGAATGCGAAGGTGGAAGGCTCTCAATCTGCGTGCTGAAATTTCTCCTCTGATCCCTGAACTACTGATACCACCCATGCTATTATATCAGGAAGGAAAACTTGTTGGAATACGCTTCAATGGAAAGATTTATTCAGTCGAAGAAGTACCAGACCCTGGTGATAAAGATAATGTCGAAACTGAAAAACAATCCTCAACAAAATTCAGACCATTTCCTGGGAAAACGTCTAGTTGTATGGAAAGAACGTAACATTACCGCCCCCCTTCCACTTGCAACACTTCAAATAAAATCTGCATTCACAGCGCACTCTCAGTTTTTGAGACAATACCTCGATCTTAGTATGCTCAACAAGGTCTGGGGAACATGCAGTTTGAATACCAGAATGTTTATTCTGAGTGTCAAAATGATAATCATATTAGTTTGCGAGGTCCAGAAATCCATTAACCTCTGAATATTATTGCTTTGCTAGGAAAACCATTTTTTAATGCCAGTTTTCAATATTTTGAGTTATATAAACAGGATTTGTGCTGCTGACAAAGCGATTCAATTACTCCTATCACTTATTATCATCCAATGTTTGTTGGATCTCATCTTGACTTGAACGAGCAGCAAGTTCAACAGAAATCATCTCCAAATGTGTTCGGACTGAAAAATTGAAGTCTATCATTATTACAGTTTTTGATAGTACAGGAAATATGAGACCAGAAATGATGCTCCAATTTATCGCTATTTCTCTTTTTCCGAAAATCTCCATTTTATCTTTATTTTAAATGATAAATTAATTATTTTGGAGACTCAAAGCAATCTTCAGAAAGGGTGAACACATACTTCATTGATTTTCCCACAAAACATAAGTATCGTCACTGTATTCCTCACATGAAGAATAGATAATTTCGCTCGGTTTGAATTGCATGCCAACGGCGCCTAATGGAAGCTACTGTCCTGAACAAGGACAGTAAATCTCTACTTCAAAGTAAGGATGAGTGTTAGTACATGATAGGTTTATTCTAAAATAGGCAATTCATCATTCAATTTGTATAAATTTCCTCCATTGCCCGATAAATTCAATGCTATATTCATGCAGAACAAATTTTTCAAATGAATTCAGATGAGTTTGCTTTAAGAAACGTCAACGTAAACATTCTTTCCTACAGTTGTTTTGACTGAATCATTTATTTTTTTGATCTACAACTGTGTTTTTCTTACAGAACCTGCTTCACGCCCGCCGTCTTCATCGCCACGGGTTCCATCACCGCCACGACGGGCCCCATCACCTCCCCGACGGCGACCACTTCCAGCGTCGAGGCGATCACTAGGAATGTCACGGCTATTCCCTGGACCGTAACCGCAATTTTTAAAACCAGGTTTTCGAAGTCAAACTTGGATGAACCCTGGTTTTCCTGACTACTCCCGATTGGTGCGTGATGGAATAACTATAAGGTGAGCGCGAAACGGGCACATGTTTAATTATAATGGTAAATACAATAATTTCGAAACCGACAAATTATTTAGAATAAAAATAAGAGAATTTGGCTTCAGATCTTTGTCTATCTTTAATTGTGGAATGTTTTATGGGCCGATTGGAAGGAGCCTCAAATGTGTAAGCCTCCTCACCCTCCCCCACCTCTAATACAGAATTTCCTCCATTGACCGTGGTCCTAATTTTAATGATGATTTCCAGCTTTTCAAGTGGAGGGGTAGCGCAACATTAAAATGTCTTCCAGCTGGGAAACCTTTTTTGTCATCCACCGCTATCGTGTGCAAAAAAGTCTTCATTCGGAGTAGAGTGCATATGGAGACACATGTTGAAACTTTATTTAGTTTTGAGGATATAAAACTTCTTCCAGCAATCATCAATAATGATTAAGGCCATGTAAACATGGGTCACGTTACCCAAATTATCAATTTTTTTTGCAACAACTCACGTCCGCACCAAAATAGATATCGAGTTGATTTTTTGGGTAAAGCCTTAGAAAACAATGAACTACGTTTGTATAAAAGATTAGGTACAAAATTTTGGAGAGAGAAATTCGCCAAAAATTAATTTTTTTCAAAAATTTTCAACAGAATATTGTATACAAACGTAGTTCATCGTTTTTAAGACTTTTCTCAAAATATCAACTCGATATCTTTTTCGGTGTAGACGAGAGTTGTTGCAAAAAAAGATGTCGGTAGGGTAGGAATTTATTGGACAATTATTGGTAGAATAACACAGATCCACAAAAGAAATCGAAAAAATTCTTTCCGGGAGCAAACCATGGTGATCTTATGTTTTTGGAGGTGCTGATTCCAAATCCGAGGTCTTTTGTATTCCATCACGTGAGTATTTGTCATAATCTCAAAAGACAACCCCCAAAAACCACCCTTACCAAACTACCAGTAGGCTTACTCTCCTGACCCTGGGAATATCAAGTTTAGTCGCTTATTTTTCACGAAATAATTGATTTCCATAACAAGAAGGGGCTAACCCACCTTCCCCGAATCCATGCAACCCCTTGAACCTACCCTTGCACATTCTAACAAACCACAAGCAGTGCTAACACAGTTGAGCCGGGAAACAGCTAGTTTAGTCGCTTATTTCTCTTGGTATAACTGGATTTCATACCACGAGCAGGCTAATCAAACTTTCCTGAACTCACCTTACTCCTATCTACCTACGCGTTACTCCTGAAAATTACCCTTACCGCACCGCCAGTAGACTAACCCACCTGACCCTAAAAACAGCGAGGTAAACCGTTAATTTTTTTTATTGATTGATTTCCGCACCACAATCGGACTAACTTATCAACCCCCTTAACCATCATATCACCCTTGCGTACTTACCTACTGACCCTTAGAAACCTCCCTCTCCAAACCACGAGCAGGCTTGCACAACTGACCCTGGAAACAGCGAGTTTAGTCGCTCATTCCTCTTGAAATAACTGGTTTCAAACCACGAGCAGGCTAATGCAACTTCTCCTAACTCACGGAACTCCTATCTACTTACCCCTCTCCCCTAAAAATTACACCTACCGCATCTTAAAATTACCTCTACCACACCGCCAGTAAACTAACCTACCTGACCCTGGGAACAGCGAGGTAAACCGCTTTTTTTTTGAATAATTGAATCCCACACCACACTTAGACTAACCGATCGATCCCCTAAACAACCTTACCCTTATTCACTTGCCTACTAACCTTTATAAACCTCCCCTAACGAAACCACAAGCAGGCTTGCACACAGCCAGGAAACGGCGAGTTTAGTCGCTCATTTTTCTTGAAAGCGTTATACCTAGCTGTTCCTAGGGTCAGGTGGGTAAGCCAACTGGTGGTTTGCTCGGAGTAATTTTTAGGGGTCAGCAGTAGGTCGATACGAGTTAATAGGTTCAGGGAGGGTTGATTAGCTTGCAAGTGGTTCAAAATTCAGTTATTTGAAGAGGAATGAGCGACTAAACCCGCTGTTCCCCGGTTCAGGAGGGTGAGCCTACTTGCAGTTTGGTAAGGGTGGTTTTTGAGGGTTTCCTAGGGTTATGCCAAATCCTGACGTGATGTAAAAAAAACGAATCTCGAATTCGAAAACATAAGATCAGCATGGTCTGGTCCCGGCAAGCATTTTCTCGATTTGTTTTTGTGGAGCTGTGTGATTGTTAGGCATAATTAAGATATCAGTTTCAATTCAATGACCTTTGGAACTCATTGAGTTAATTATTTCCTTTGTTTTTCTAACACTATCAGATCAACTCATAAAAAAATTCGGAACTGGTGAGGTTGTTATGCACCATGGAGATCCTGTGTCAGCATGTACTACTGATGGATTTGTCCTGACGGAACAAGAACCTAACGATCCCTTCTGGTAAAATGATGACGAGAGTATCTCTGGAGGGGGTCGTCCAGCCTCCAAAAAAAGAAAATTAGATTCTCTTTTCTTTACTTTCCATGTTTCTGGGAACAGAAAGGTCCCTGTGTCCAGCCGTTTCCGAGAACGCGAGCGCGCTTACTCGAAAAGTTTCTCGACATGTAGTGAACATGTGTGTGTATGTGTGTGAATAGTTCATTTTTTTTTTTTTTTCATTGAAAATTGACGGACAGAAGAGACGACTATTTTCAAACGCTTTTTCCCGAAAATAGTGTTTTTTTGGATTTGTGGTCAAGCTTTTTATATTGAAAGAGTTATAAGCAAGGTTTAATATTTATATGTGTTCTTTCTCCCCAATCCATCAAAATTCAAAGTATTATGATTCCTAATGCGACTGTGTGCTCTGTTCAAAGCAGACTATGTATCTGTGCACCGTCGGAATGAGGTTCCGGCTCGGTTTCGGGATCATATTGAAAACACCATGATTCGTCCCGAATTGTTACACTTTTGAGAACCATTTTGATTCCTTTTCGATGTTTTCCAAGATGTTAGCACAAATGTTCAATAGAGTCAACTTTTGCTTATATGCGAGCAGTTTTGACACCATTTAAGGACAATTTGTTTCTATATGTAATTTTCAAACCGTTTCTCTATCGATGCTAACTGACTCCGAAAGAATAGGAATGAAAGGACGAGTTTCAAAATGGTTTGAATTCGATTCTTGTCTCTATCCGCGACTGTTGTGGTGTAAGAAATACTAAGTTCTTCCTTAAAACTTACAAAAATGAAACATTATTTAGGGCCATTCTGATTAAATTTTGGTTCCTAGCTGCAACTGAAATGTCTTATGGTATATCAATCGATTGAGTGGCCAGGGATGAAGGTGAGTATCCCTTTCTGACGCCCAGGTTGGAAAATTCATTGAGCCGCACCCATGTGTGTTTAAAGGTATTGCATGAATAAGGGCGCCTCATCGAGTCATATATAGGCACATTAGTTATTTTCCAAAGTTTCAGAAACTTATCTTCCTGGTGCCAGACTGCTTAATGATGCAGTTGAGGACGCGGACCACCTTGAACATCGAAGTGAGCCTCAACCACTGTGCCATCCGGCTGCCACCCTAGTCAGGCTGGTGTGCATGCAGGGATTCTCCTGAGGTCATCAGTTAGATGCGACCACTTGGCGCAATGTCCTTGTGCGTCATAATAACGTATATTGTCGTGTTTATTACTCAATATAGGCAAGCGACCACAGAGCCATTGTCTCCTCGCATGGAGCCTATCCGCAAGGAAATTGCTTAGTCTTCCCCGAGTCTTCTCAAAGTGGACTAGTATCACATAAGCATAGTTGTCTTCACATGGAGCTTCCTACTCGTGTTGTTGAGAGTACCCTTTAGAGAGGCCAAGAGGCTTGAGTGACTTCCAAACTTGTCGAGAGTACATTAAAGGATTCCCAACGGTACCGACACAGAATTTGTACCCCTGCTTCCTGTTCAGGAGCCTGACGCACTATCGCCTGAGTCATCAAGGCTCTAATTAATTACTAAGAAATATGGAAAATCATTTCGAAATTTCGAATATGAATAATTCCATACCAGTTGAATTGCGAAGGAATTTTTTGTTCGAAATCCTTATTTCATTCCCGCATGAGAAGCCCCTCGTTCGAACAGTTTGAACGCATTCTTGTGAAATTTCATCTTTTTGACTTGGAATAACAACTCCGTTGAAAAAAACTTTCTTTTTGACGAGCGAATCTTTTTTTCTTGAAAATACAACAATTCGAATGTAGCGTAATCAAATGCTCATCTAGTTTGCTTTCACATCTCATTAGAAAAGGTACTAGATTTGTGTATGTGCATGTATGTATGTATTGGAACTTGGAATTTTGCGACTTATTCAATGGAACCTATATTCCTGTGAATAATTCAATTAATTTCGGTAAAACGATAAGCTCTCCTTGGAACTCGAACTAAGAGTCACAACTTTGATAGTTGCCTGCGAGCATCTGTGATGGATAGGTAAACTTGTGCTTAAGTAAACCAATCAATCACGTCGAGTCATATTTTTCAATGTTTGAATTCAATAAATCAACCAAAATTATTCAATTGTGGCATTTATCAATAGAACCTTTCGTTTATTTACTTTTGTCCTACTATGTCACACGAGTTACCTGGTTAAAACTCGGAACCTGTCATGAGCGACAGACGGGCCGGTCATGCAGTCGAGCACGAAGGAGGGTTACGCATGCCACGAGGCGACCACATCACCATGGCAACCGACAAGGGGAGAACTCTGATTGCTTCATGGTTGCGATCCCCGTGGAGTCAAGACAGGTCAGATGCGAATACTCGAACATAGACGCGGCAACGTATCCAGGGTACTGGCGGGTATTCAAACCAACCGCCAATGCGTGCGAACGCGGCCAGGTGGCAGTTGCCATAGACACGGCAACAGACCACGCTACCAGCCGACACCCGGGCAACGAGGGTTACCGCGCTTCATCATGTACTACGTTCCGCTTGACTCCTGAGCAACACGCACTCGGTCATCTGCGCATGACAACACATTCTCTCTAGTCCGTGGAGCTGAACATAATCATCTTCACGGACACTACTTGTTCAACCATCGAAGAAAATTCCAGTAGGAAAGCGAGTTATATATAATTGAACGACAGTCGCCTTATTGGGACTACTGAAAAATTCCCGTTGGTCGAGGGGATTGGCGGGGCCAAAAGCTCATCCAAGGTAAGGCCTCAAAGTAATTTGCTTCTTGTTCGTCGATTTCTCTGATTTGTCTCACATTAATGCTTGTCGGATTCTGTCATGTGAATTTTAAAAGTGGGCTATCATAGCTGAATTCGTACAGCTGTCAGCAGTGACTACCAGTGGCTAACCACGTCGGTATTTAACTCCACCTCTATGATTTGTAGCCTTATTAGAGATTTTGTTCGGGCGTAAAATCAGTGCGACAGGATACAAACGTGAAATCCTACTACGCGGTCTATTAAAATGGCCGGCGATTGATCCGTGGAATTGCCGCTTGTGCAGTGGATTTGCCCTAATGCAATGACAACGACTAAATTCCGTGTCATTGATGGTTAGTAATCGCGTAATAAATTGTGGAGAGGAACAACGACAGAAACTCTACTACGCGGTCCCCAAAAATGTCCGACGTACACCACGCGTAGGATTTCTGCGGAATTGGAAATGTGCATCCGAGAATTCTATCACGAGGTACATCAGTGCCTGACGTGATTCAGATGGAATTCTCCCCACATTGACCCAGGCGTGGTTCAAAATTGGTTGCCTTAAAAGTCTAGATGCATTTGTAACGATTTCGGGAAATGTATTATCCTCTGCATATAGTAGGTAACATCAGCGGGTTGCTATAGATACCCCGCGGTCAATCGAAATGGCCGACTCTCGGAGACTAGTCTGTGGGGACTGGTCCTGATAAGGGACGACTTGGACATCAAGTCTCATTGTTCTGTCACTCAATTTTCTTTTTTGGTTGTTGTTCGACAAATGAATGCTGTGCTGAAAAATGATGTGGTTGATAAATTAGGATACCACCAGTATTTTCCTGCCTTCCATTCGTGACGTCACTTCTGATCACTCCCTTCGCCGACTCCTAACTCTAGAGCTAGTCAGGGTTCTACACCTTATAGAAAAATAAGCACCATCGCTGCTATGGTTAACGCCATAGTCGAACTATCAAATCAAGGTGATATTCAATATCATTTGGTTTTGCTGGTTCTTCTTTCCTAGTTGACAATAACACTAGCTGGCGCTAAACGCTCCCTGATTCAACTTCCTAGACAAGTAGATTCGAGGACCGATAATTTAACTTTAACATTAACCTCAGACTACCAGGTTATAGCATGTATGTATTTTGAAATTTCCTAATACCATTTTTTTCAAGACACATAAATCGTAAGTACGATAATGTAAGTATGTAGAAAGTAATAAATGGAACAAGGTACGAAACAAAAATGTAGAAAAATTGCCCACCAAAGAAAGATCTACAAATCAAATGCAATCCACTTTTTGATAGGACAATTTGTTTTTGCTTTGTCCATAAATAACCACATTAAGAAAGAAAAAAATGAAATTTCGTCGATTGACACAAGCTAAGAAAAGTAAAAATTGACACAAGCACTTTACCAGAAAGATATCTCTGAATGTGTTATCAATTTTTCTTCAGGATACGTAGTTTTTATTTTATTATGGAAAACAACTATGAAAAGGAAATAATGAATTATCGAGAAAATTACGAAGGCTTAGACAGAAGATTGATAGAGGAGAGTTATTCTCCCGAAAAAGCTGTATAGAATTTTCACCATTTCCTCGATTGGACCCGTAGTAGACGACAAATTTCGATCGAGTCAACAGCACGACACATCCGATTAGAATGCATTTCTCAAAGCCTGAGAAGCTGTAACAAAAGAATTTACCATCATCAAGTTTTTGTAATCGACATTTTCCTATTGAATTTCAAAAGCTCTATATACAAATGTAATCGGGTAAGAAGACTCATGTTTCTCTTATGTATTTAGAATACATATAAAATGATAATAAGTCACATAATTCAGGTTTTAGCCCGTTTGTGTCATTTTTCCATTCCGAATATCTCAATTCTTTACTTTTTTTACAGGATTCAAGCTGTGAAGGCTCTGTAAATTGCTTCAAACATTCCGAAATAACTCGAAATATTGTTATATTGTTTAATATATTAATAAATATTCTGAAATCCCATAAATCTCTCAAGATACTTTGTATTCTCTGAAAATTTCCTCAATTTCTCAAAATCTATTCGGAGTTTTGTTATAACATGTGACATTCACTAAACTGATTTAAAACATCTACAAAATGGTTACGACCTCTCTGAATTCCAAGAAGTCTTTTTAAATAATATAGGTGACATGGAAGTTTTGTAAAATCCTCTCGTTGGCCATGAAATCTGAGGAGGTTCCTGGGATTCTCTCAATATATATTCTTGAATCATTTATAATTCTCACGAAATCTGTGAAATCCCTTTTGAAGTAAGGCTGCAATCCCAGCTATGCAGTGAACCTTTATGAAAGTTTTGCATCCACATCCGATGAGTACAGTTCTTCCAGCTGCACATCATAGAAAGGATTAAAAAACGAGAAATGGTCAAGGTTGAAGTTATAAGGGGTATTTTCCAGCTTTTAAACAAGTCAACCTAAAAAATTAGTCTTATGCTGATTGGATATTGTTTAGTCAACTTGCAACAAGCACTTTTAATGTTCACGGCCTACAATGTAGCACCAGGGTAGGATCTTCTGGATGATTGTCTTCACGGGTAGTCAGTTGGTCGTGCGGGATAAGGCATCAGCTGTCGATCCGCTTCGCCCGGGCGGATGTAATGCGAAAGAGCGGTTAGTAAATGCAGGAGAGAGGCGTTATGTGAAGACTCCTGATCCTATAATCGGGATAGTGCATAAGCGAATATTCCAGATTCCAGGGAATCATCTACGCACGAAGTCAGGAAAGAATGGAACTTTCTTTTCAAAGTCGGATCTACTGAAAATTTTCCAGAAGAAAACAGGTAGGGAGCAAGGTTTCGGCAAGTCGAGTATAGAGGTCCAAAATTCGCTGGAAGCATTTTATGAATTATCAACCGATTAGCCGGTTGACACCCGTCAATGATGAGAAAGAGCATCGTCTCCGAAGTTCCAATATCGAAATGCTCTCACGATCTGAATTGCATAAACACTCGGACCGTCTGTATTTTGAAGTATTCGAGGATATTTGAAGTTAAAACTTCTACAGGTTGCAAACAAACGTTGGACATTTTTCCACTTCAGGCTCTCAGGCGCAGTGCAACAAATGCTGGTTTTCTCGAACGCATATTTATCTACAGACCAGGGCCATCCGTATCAACGCTGAATTCCTCCTCCCGATTCACCAAAAATGTTGGTCCATGTTTGATATGACAACGATCAATAATTATCTGCAGTTTCTCCTAGGGATGTACGTATTGAGCAGGAAGTTCAATTTCCTCGAAATTAATTTTTCTAGTGGCGTCAAATAAAAGATTCCTCGTAATATTCGAGTCTCATGTCAGAATCAACATAAGATCTCAACAAAATCGTTTATCAGAGAAAAGATGATATCTTCGATAGGAGCACTCTTCTTTCTATTTCGTAAAAAAATAATAAACGACGATTCGCTCTCTTAACGTAGGGCCCCACTAGGTTAAAATAAGAAGATTCGAGCGCATTAAAAATCTATTAGCAAGGAATATAGTTTGACGCATTCGTATTACTTCAAAGCTTATTCAAAATTTTGATCGTAACTTTGATTTTGATTGTTGAACTCATTATGGATAACTAACTACCACTCAAGATGTGGTTACAAATGTATGACGTCACATACATTCCTTTGTGTAACTCTCAGATGAAGCTAAATTGTGATTGATATAAAGATCAAGAATACTTAATTCTACAATTCAAAAACTGTCGCGATCGCAGCAATTAACAATGATAAATATTCCTTATAACGTTCATATAAGCCAAACCAAAATTTGTAAAGTTTGTTCTTCTGTTAACCCGATTACTGTTTCTTACGATATAGCATATTTCTTCAAACGTTTTCTTTCTATAGATTCTTTGAGTTCTCAAAATTTTAGCATTCTTATAATGGAATACATGTTCTGAATTATAAGAGGGCTCGATAAGGGCCGTTCTACTATAATCTCTTTTACAGTCATTCACGTGCTCCTTTATTCTGAAATTCATAGGTCTTTCAGATTGGCCGAGGTAAAAACAATTGCAGTCGTTACATTTTGAAAAATATATAAAGTGTGATTTTTGCTTCTGGTTTATAGAATCTTCAAGATTCCGAAAACAACCGAACAAATTTTTTTATGTACGAAACAAGATCACGATACCTTCTTGATTCAAAACGTCTTCAATCTTATTCTCGAAATGATTCACATATAGAAGTTCAGCAACTTTATTGAAATCTACATTCTGTGTGACGGTATGATTGTTTGGTTTAGAAATAAGTTTTTCACTTCGTTTATTTATGAATTTTTCCACAAGCATAGTAGGAAAATCATTTTGTAGTAGAGAATTCTTCATCAGAAATAAATTATTAGGAATATGTTCTCTATGAGAAGAAGAGAAGCCCTGCTGACGAGACGATTTATATAATGGTTTTAATAATAAATTGTAGCATATTAGTTAATGCTGATTTATCTTCCGGACCACATGTGTTCTTTGTACTAGTCGATATCCAATTCAATATCAATACTTTTGATAGCAGTTATGTCAGGGAAATTGATACTTTTATCTTCCTCTCTTACTATCGTGAAAGGGTACCCCCCGGTTACAATAGTGAAATCCCCCTCCTAGAATCCCAAAATGATGTTGGGCTATCTTTCTTAGACTATTCAAGAGGTATATTGACCATATGGGCAGCCACGAC
>WSXT02167958.1:0-23522 GCA_011762715.2 Neuroterus valhalla | reverse complement strand
TATCAATCCATAACGTCAGTCACCACCAAACATCAGTCATGTAGAGGAAGGTACAAGAGGAAAGAGGTAAAACAAATTAGGCCGGAAAAAAACGAGTTAATATTAGTTAAGTAACACTGAGGAGGGCACCAGTCTCCTGCAGTTTGATGATTTCGGCGACCAAGGTTAGTCCTGAAAAAAAACTCATGAATTTACGAGGAACCTTTAAGTCTAACCGCAAAAACACGAACCTTCAACAAGAAAAACAATTCGTCTAAGTCAGCTCCAACAAAGAAAAATTTGAATTTAGAAGAAAATTTTTAGCTCTATTTACCAATATAAATAAAAATTCACACAAAAATACCGAAAATATCCATTTCTGTGATAAAATGCACAGTTCCTAAAGCTAAATCAATTTTCACTCAATAATATTTCAAGTTCCATTTTCCATCGTAAAGTACAACTTCCATAAAAATAGATCAGTTTTTCCTAGCTAAAATTTCACTTATTGGTTTTATAACTGAGCTTGAATTGAAAAGAAAAGTTTATGCTCCTAACCAAACAAAATAATATTGGACTTCATGAAAATTGGGGAACATACCAAGTGACACGGGAACATCAGTGTACAGGGACGCTTCCAAGGTATACCGCGAAAGATACGAATTTCAAAAAATAGAATTTCAGGTATAATATAGGTCACTTATCCTCCGTATAGTCCCGTAACTCCGCTGACCAGAGATTCTTCTATATTGGCATCAACACTTTAACACAAAGAATTTTGGAAACACGCATTCTGTCAAATATTGAGAAAATAGACCTATGTATTGTGTTATACCCCTGATATGAAAAGAAAAAAAGATCATGTTTCGGATGGTCAAAAACATAGCCAATTGAATACAATAGAGACGATGTCAGTTTTACATGAGTAATTAAGGAAGTTGAATGCCAAATGAAGAGAGCGCGCTAACAACGAATAAATAATGAAGAATGTATTGCAACATTGTATAAAATGGATGAAAAATCATTATCAAATGCTTTGATGATTAGCTTCGATTAGGGGATTAGACATAACCTAATTTTTGCTGATCTAAGTTTCTGTCTGAAGTTGTGCGTTTTATATGATATCTCATTTTCCCAGGTTGGTGACACGAAAAGAGAGAAATTTCACCAAGTTGAATTTACTTTACCATTCTTGATTGGCCTTCTCTAAATATTGCACCGCAGTGTGCTGCATATTGTAATTTTCGCAATGGCCTGGAAGCTACAGCCGCAATTTCGCTTATTTGTGTCGAGGAAAAATGGTTTCCTTGGGATATCAAGTAATGATTTTCATGTTCATTGGGTAAATGAGAAAATCTCAATGACCTATGACATTAATTACTCAAGAAATTTGACTACTTCCTAATGTTTGTTGAAATTGGAAAATCTTGTGATCAATCGGAGTAATAATTCGAAAAATTCCTTTATTCCTAAATATTTAGTGAAATCTAAAATTGTTATCATCCCTCAAAGTGAATTCAGATCAGTGTACATTCAAGGGTGTTTTCCTTGGCTTATAGGAACATGGGTTCTATGGTCACTGGATCACATCTAAAATATTGCCAAAAAATGGTACAAGAATAACGCGATAAATCTTTGCAACAATTTCGGATTTATATGGGTTTAATAATAAATGATAATACATCATTTATCACAATAATCAAAATCCGTTTTCCTCTAAAACGGAATAATTACACAGCAAGAAAAAATGCCTAGAATGATAATCACTATTTCAAAGCGAAATGCAAATGACAAATAGTGGCTCATATTTGTAACCTACGAACAGAATGGAGGTATACCATCAAGGTAAAGACTAGAATAGAAGCAAAGATTTGCATTTTTCTGGAGACAAAACGAATTTTGGCGAAAAATTCCTCGAATTGTTACTGATGATTGAGCTTAGATTAAACCTGTATATATACTATTCACTATCTAATCAATAACCAAAGTTGCGAATGACCTCTGGGCGCTGAGATGAAATTGAGAGCGTGAATGATTGCGTAAACGTACTTCCATTGCTAGAAAATAAGCAAACATTATTTACTTCTCTTGAAAATTTCAAAGTCGCGCGTGAACCAAATCTGAGAAAAGAACATGTGTTGATAAGAAACGAATGACACTGAGAGGGTGAGGTGCAAAAACGAGATAAAGAATCATTTTGCCGAGGTGGGGACGCCCCTGAGCAGTTGAAAATGAAAATTTGAATTCTCAAACTTGGAACACATATTCCTTCCCAGGATTTAATTGAAAAGTCCCTGATATTTTTTGATAAAACTAAAGGGAAATATGAATTGTCATATTCTGAGATCGATGACTTCAGCGCAAGTTCGAAACTTTTATTCTAACAAATGCTACTAACTTCTCCCAAAATGTTACATTACTCGTGTACGAGCAACTTCCAGTGTTTCGCGAGTCAAGCCGATTCTGAGGATGAAAAAAATTCCGGAAAAAAGTCGTTTAGAAAGGCTGAAAGAAGTTTTCTGGAATGTTCAAGCTCGATTGCTAAAAAATCTTGGAAAAAAATTATGAACATTTTTTTGAATAAATATTTTCAATCTGGCATCATCGATCTCAGAATATGACTTTGCATATTTCCAATCAGTTTAATTGAAAAAAAGAGAAACTTCTCAATAAGTTGCAAGTTGCAGTAGAAGAGGAAAAATATTCTATTCAGGAGGAATAACAGTGTTCCATAAATAATTCGGAAATCGAAATAGCTATTCATTTTTCAATGAAGAAAAAGATGCTACATTATATCTGAAGGGAAATTGGTGTTTCGAAAATAAAGATTTGGAATTTCATATCCAAGTGCTCAAGGATCTGCCTACTCTGGTAAGATAATTCTATATCTCCTTTTCGCATCCAGGACCTTCATGAAAACATGAGTTAGTTCGAAATTAAACATCGATTTTGAAAGAATACTGCCACTACTGTAACCTTGAGTGGAGACATTTATTGACAATGTTTACATCAAACGTGCACATGCAATGAAATTACATTACCCTAATTTCCCAACGCCTTGCTGAAATGTATTGCTTCAACGTATTGTCGCAACAAGATGACATCACTCCATCATAATCTATAGTGACATGATATTATTTTGCAGATAACAAGTAACGATACTGCAACAGGAAATATTTTATGAACATGGGTGTCGAAATTCATTTCAAAACATTCAAATAACTTGCGTTAAAATCAAGAGCAAGGACGAGCAGAAATGAACAAAATCACCAAGGAGGAGAAGGGTAAATTTCTGGATTCTTCACAGATTTTATTGAAATCAGCGATAAAAAAATCTTCAATTTTATAACATTCATTCATGAAGGTCGAACATCTATTTTTCAGAGCATTGTCACAATGAAAAATAAACATACGCAACGAATACCGTATCTCTAGCTTCGCAGAAACTTTTCTTATACGAGCAAACATTTTTTATTATTACTCAGGAATCACGCAATATTTATTCGTGACCTGATGTGCTCTTGATATGATTTGGAAAATATCAGGGAACCTATCAACAAATTTATCGGTGAAATGAACCACAGACTCGAAAATGATGATTTTACTTAAAGAACCTTGGACTTTGAAGCTTTATATTCTTAGAGTTATTCGATAAAAGAGATTTGAATAGGCAGAAACAAAGGTAGCATGAAAACCTCTAAACGATGTTCATTCAGGTTTTGTAGAATCAGTTACTGCACAGATATTGACTTGGAAAATGGAGAGCATGACTTCGAATTTCAAATCGAAGTTTTTCAATGATTTCACTGAATACATTATTGACAATTTCCAAACTGATTTTCTGGCTGGGTCAAGTTTTCAAGTGGAGTTTCGTTTCGGGTTCAAAATAAAACTGAGTTTGGGTAAAGGAGTCGGCTGACAATTGTTAGTACACTCACCGCCTAGACAGGGGCCAGTATCAGGGTTGTGGTCCTGAGGCGATAGAAATTAGAAATCCAGTTCAAACCAGATTGGAAGCGACGACTGACTAGGCGAAGGTAAACACTCAGGACCGCATGTATATTCTCGTGAATACGTGCGTCGCAAGTGTCCGAGTAAACAACTTCTATACTACGCATTACGGTTCTGTCTTTTCAAGGCTGATGGGCTGTCGTGCTGCGTCGTGCGAGGATCGGGGGAAGGGGCAGAATCACTCAAGCATGAACAGTCGAGAAACTGGCCCTATGCCGATAGGCGCGTGTCCAAGCGGTGAGCGTATATCAGAATGAGCGTTATACACTCTGCCAAGCCCCACGACGCTGGAAATCATCCACCAGAGAATCAACAATCAGAATTTGAGAAATTGTAATAGTATTTCGTGGTTCATTTTTCTAAGGTCGAACATATATTTTTGCTGCGCAGAAATATTTTATCATTTAGGAAACATTTTATAATAACTGATGGAAAACCTCATAAATTGAAAAAAAAAACATCGAGGAAGAGTTCGTCACATCCGGCGATGAGTTTCACGCAATATTTGAAGCAATGATTCCATAAAAAGAGCCTTGGACTTGCGGGCTTCATACTTTCCAAACCTCCCAGTCAGATAACTGATACCACAGGTAGATCAATGCCAGCATCTCAAAATTGAAACGGTGTTGTTTGCATTTAGAAGGATTACTATTTCTTGCAGATATCTATGAAGCGTCTTGGTCAAATCTTATTATACTGCAGACTTGTTTGTCATGCCTTACATAATGACGTTCAGCGCATAAAAATTAAGAAATGATGCACCTTTTCGCCACCTAACTGTTACTGCGCTATATATTTGTATATTATTTTCTACAACATATGCCTCAGAATCATGACGATCATGTTTTTAGATTATAGGGGTACTCGTTTGATCTTGCAGCATGCATCCCATGTTCCGTTCTCGATTCTTATGCTGTAACTTTCTGGAGGCTGAGTTGTAGTTCTCGATCATTATTATTATCTGTTTTCATGGAGTATTTCACTCAAACTCAAAATTTATAGCAGATATAGGCAGCCTACATTTTTTTTATTATCGCCTATCTTGAATGATTATCAGCAGTTTGGATCAGTTGCTATAAAACTTGAAAAAAGTTTGAGAAGCAGATGCTCATGTAGCTGTACGTTTGGGCTCAGATGCTGCCCTCAGCTGCCACAAATCGTGAAATTTGTGTGTCATAGAAGTAAACAGTAAACAAACCCTTAAGGTACTGCTAGACAGGCTGCGGTTGATACATCTTGAAATCCTGCAAATGTTGTAATTTTATACGTTTTTCTTGTTTCTGATTGATTCAAGAGATTCGTCATCCGATTCATTTTTTTGTTTAGCGAATTCAAGAAGAAATTAATAAAAATAATTTTAAAAACTCAAGAACTCATTCAATCGTATCCGGTTTTTTCAGGAATTAGGTGCTCATTCAGGGCTCTCGATTCAGGTCATTCTGAAGAAAAAAGATTTTCATCAAAATCGCTCTTTCGAAAATTTATTGTTGACCATTTTGTCTTTTTTCCATTCGTGCTCTTGCCGGAATTTCATAAGTTTCCGAAGATTTATACGAAATGCCGTTCCCGATAACAACCCACGACATATATAATGCAATACAATTTCCTAGTTTCCAACTGAATAGCTCTCTTAACCTTTCCTTATCAATCACAATATTTTTATAAATGTTTCTTCATGGTTAAATAAAACAGCTTTATATTAGAAACGTATGAAATTGGTGCATTTCGCCTTCAAGATGTTGGAAATCGAAGAACATTCAATTAAAAATCTAATATTTCGGAAATTTGAAGGGTAAACTTTTATAATTCAAAAATATTGGACTCTGGGAGGAAAGCGACACGGATCTTCTCGCTGAAACTTTCAAATAGTATCGTCACGATTCACAATAGTTCAGGATTAAAGAACTGAATAATAGAAAATTGATAAACTGCTCTATAAAATAAATTCCATGATAATTTAGTCACTGAATCAAATTGTTATGTCCTGATAAGGTAATTCTCATATGGTCACCGATACGTGACAAAACAAGTATACATTCCTTACTTATTATTAATACAATTTCACCGATTCGAACAGCTAGAAATAGGTCACTGATTGTAATGAGAAATGATTTGTACTGAAAACCAATGACATTTTACTTACTCCAATTTAGAGAGTAGAGTTTTTTCGTCCCTGAAGTTTAAATGTCTTAATTTTGATGATCGGGCAAAAAAAGTATCAGAAATTTTTGTGAAAGATTCTGGCAGATGGAGAAAAAAAAGTTTCTTGCTCATGTGTTTTAGAATTGGATGAAGGGTTTTCAAAAGTTTATTTGAGATTTACAAAATTATGTGATTATGTCGAAGAGATCCATAAGTAAGGATTTTTCAAACTTTCTGGACTTAGCAATTTTAAAAAACAGACCTTGAAAATTAGGTCGTTTAATTCTGAACACTTCATTCAGAATTGTTATTGATTCTTAAGATCATCCAAAAAAATGTATATTTCGATTTGAACTCATTCAATTTTCCAAACCTATAACTTATAACGTAAAATGTCAAGATTTCAAATTGAGATATCAAATTTAAAATAGAAAAAACATTCTAAACAAGATCGCTATGATTACAATTTTTCAAATTGCAGAACATTTCACGTTGAAACTTATCTTCCAGATTGACTTTAAAATGTTTAATATATATTTGGGTACATTTTTAGAGAAAAAATTCCATTCACGATTTTTTGTTCCAAACCATTCCCATTGTATGATTCTTCCAATTTGTCATCGTTTTGATTTTTTTCTAGAGACACTCAGTTTTTAATTGCAATTACATTGCACTAGGAATCGTGGAACTATCAAGTTTTTCTACCTAATATTCTACTATTTCGAAGAGTTCGTGAAACTACAAAATTCTCTACGTTCGTTATCAAAACCAAACGAGTTGGAAAGTGTAAATCGAAAAATATTAAATTTAGAACTAGAGAAATTTTATTCGAAAAAGTTAGTTTATTATCTGAAATTATTCAATAACAAACTGACAATGGATACTTTAATTTTAAATATTGGAATACTAGATGATTGCATGGTAAAACAACAGTGATTTTAATTTTGATTTTTTGATTGGAAACTGCATATTAACATTTTTAGAGGGTTTCAATTCAAAATTGGTGAGTCATTGAGAATATCAGTGTTATGATCTTGTGAAATATTTGAAATTTAATTTTTTATATAATGACAAATATTTTAAGGTAGTCCGTGAAAACGAAAACTAATTTTTTGTCATTAACCAGTTAAAAGACTTTTTTTTTGGTCATTGATGATGCTTATCAGGGCTAAGTAGAAAAAGTCTAATTACTTGAACCGTTTGAGCTGGGGAGAATAATAGTGGATCAACATTCAAAGAGAAAATTGTTTTTTTTAAATCAGTTGATATCTTCTGTCCTCTCTTTCCATTCAAAGAATAAAAAAGGTTTAAAATCCAAATAAAAGTCTATGTTGCTTCGAGAAATAAGGCACATTTTTCATACATACTTCTAATATTTTCGCTTAAATCAGTGTTTTTTGATAGCGTCGAAAAAAGACTTTCTCTTTCTATTGAGTCTTATGTACACATTTTGGAAAAATTCAATAGCCTAAGAAAGAAAGGGGACAAGGATAAGCAGGGAAATGGTAGAGGAATCGCATTGATGGATACGGCGTACAAAGTATACGCGATGGTACTGGCGGAGAGGCTAAGAAATGATGTCGAGGGGAAAGGTATATTGCCGAAGACGCAGGCAAGATTCAGAGCGGGCAGGATCACTTTCGACAATAAATTTATATTTTGCAACACATGATGGCCAGAAAAATAGCGGAAAGGGGTCAAAAGTTCACGAGTTTTTCGTAGATCTTAGAGAAGTGTTCTTATTGGTTGATAGGGAAAGGTTCCGGGAGGCGACGGAGGAGAGGTGAGTAGAGAAACGTCTGATCGAGAGGGTGAGGGAGGTGTATGAAGAGACGAAGGATACGTTGAGAGGGGGGGGGGGGGGGACAGGATTTGAAGGGTTTCTGGATGGAAAGAGAGTTAGGGCGGGGGTGACTGCTTAGCCCAACGCTTTTCGCGCTCTTAATCACAGACATGTAGAGGAAACAAGAGGAAGGAGCGGTAGGGGGAGTGAGGTGAGCAGGATTTGAAGTTAGGTATATCGCATATGCAGATGACATGGTGTTGTTGGCAAAAAGTTGGGAGGCCTCAGAGGAGATGATGAAGGGGTTAAGAAGATATCGAGGTAGGAGACAGTTAGAGTTGAATGTAGAAAAGTCCAAGGTTAGTGTTCGGGAGAGGGGGTCGGAGGGATAAGGGGGACATTGAAAGTGGGAGGGGACGGCTGTGAATGGTCATATAGATGAGAGAGTACGGAGGGAAAATATTGTGATGAGGCAGGTGTAGGGATTGGGAAAGTGGTTGTTTGCAGATGACTTTGGAAAGAGAATGAAGCTGTTCGACTCGCTCGTTATAAGTGTGCTACTGTATGGAGTAGAGGTGTGGGGGTGGAAGGAAAGTGAGGAGGTAAATAGGGTACAGGAGACAGGTACCCTGACAGGTAGACGAGCGTGCAAGTGTAAGGGGAAATCTTTGGAAGAGGGAGGGGAGGGCTAGTGAGGAAGTGTTGGTGGTAGAAGAAGAACAGGAGAGGAGGTGGGAAGATGGAGGATGGGAGATGAATGTTTTTTCGAAAAAATGGTCTGCATGAGGATGAAGTGAGGAGGAGTCACGAGAAAGGAAGAAAGGTGTATGAGATTGTCAAGAAGAACAGCATGAAGAGACAGAGGAGGCAGAAAGAGAGTAGAGGATAAGAGGATTAAGGTGTAATGAGCAATATGGGTGGATTATGCCAATAGACAGAGCGCGATATTTGTGTGAGAAAGGAGAGAAAGGGAATCAGGACATAATAGCAAGTTTGATATGTGGGGGCATGGAGGGCTTCAATAGGTTCTGGCTTCCTGAATGTGTAAATTCTGTGAGAAGGGGTAGGCAAAGGTGGAACACTGGGTGGAAGAATGCTAGGAGGTAGAAAGGAGTGGAATGCGCATGGAGGTCATACTGCATGAAAGAGTAGAGAAAAGGGCGATTGCATGGGTGATACAAAAAAATGCTCAATAGGAAAATTGCTTATTTTGAAAAAGTGTACAAATTTAGTATTGACCATTTTCTGCTGAGACGTATAGTTTCGTTTCGATCATGATAACGCACTTGACAGAATGAAAAATTGCCATTTTTTGGCCAAACTATGGGAGACAGAGAGAAATAATAATTGGTCAAAATTATTGAGCACAAAAAGGTTTACCAATTTTGTTTGCAATATTTCCTAAAAAGGCGTTTATTTTTCGTTTAGATCGTGATAGCGATTTTCAAACAATGACAAATTCGATTTGCCAGCCAAGTTATGCCAGATAAGCATCCCAAGGGCGAGTATTGTAATGAGAATATGTTTCTTGAGGCCGATAGAGCCTAAAGTAAATTAATTAAAAACTTTTTTTAATTAGAAATAAAAAAAAGTTTAATAATTTTCTGGAAAATAGAGGTTTCTAACAGTTTTGAAATATTTGCATCTCTGTACGCTTCACATTATGAGAAGAACTGAGCACGAAGTGCGAGGACCATAAGGACCGAGAGCGTAGATCGAGGTCCATTTCTTATTGATCGCGAAGCGTGAGATCCTGAGAACGCGTGCCCTAGGCGCGCTCAAACATGTGAAACCTCGGTCAATTGTTTGCAAATTCAGATTTGTAGATTCCAAATTCAACTCTTCGCTTCAACTCACAACGAGTTTGAAGAAAATCCTTCATTTGGGATAAAAATTCGTCCCTCCAGGGTAATAATTATCTACTTTATCTGGTAGAAAAGTACTTTGCTAGAAATTCCCCATTCATGGTAGAAAATTAAACTGAATTATAAAAATTTTGCCTTTGTGGCTTGAAGCTTCAAGTGTTTTTCCTAAAATACCAGTTTTTATTATTAAACTTCGATCATTCTTGTTTACAAATTCGACCACTTGGTTAAAAATTGACGTCCTTTGAGAGAATTAGCTTTCTCTTACAACAGCAGAAGCAATTCATTTTCCTGAGTCAATCAAGAGACTTGGAATTCTTACGTCGAATGAGAAAAGAAAATACGAAATACTTATGCTTGTTTGCGAAATCATACATTGATATTCAATATATTTCTTCACAAAGTGTGCATGCAACAAATGTGAATCGAAATCGTAATTAAAAAGTACAAACATGGAACCAACGTAGAAGTGAATATTTACAATAGGTAATGAAAGAAAGCAATGCAGTTTTAATACATAAGCCGAAAACATGATAATGATTTAGGTTTACTGTGCCAAAATTAGTGTATGAGATATTGAATTGGGTAAAAGTCAGTCAGTACGTGTTCGGAGAATGTATTGAAAAAAACATGTTTGATGATAATTATTATTCAAATATTAAATTACATTTTTTAGTATCCAAATCTTCGATAGTACGAATATCCTTAATAAATAGTGCAAGGTCTTCTATCAATTATTTAAGAAAGCAATCTTACTTATTCTCAGTATGTCAGGAATATGAAGATTTGGAAATAGTCATGGGATCCTAACTAAACTTGATGTAAGGAACATTTGAAGCTCTATTATGATTTTTATCAGAGAGTCTAGAGATTATGCAATCCCCCTAACCAATTTTAAGAGGTCTTTTTGTAGTTTATCCTAAACCAGTTTATATGGATGGGAAAATCAATATAATATACACAGTCAGAATTAATGTCACGTTGGGAAGAATGATTCATTTACACGTGCCGCACTAGTCTTGTATCACAGATTGAATAAATAAAAATTATTCAAAAGTATATTTGTCAATCACGGGAACATCATCACCCGTTCAGAGATGAATATACTCAACTGGTTTTACTATCAACAACATCGATAATTCATTAAAGTTTTTTGAATAAACTGTGGAGCTATTCACTACGATAATTTTTTCCAAAATAAAAACAATAAGAGGTTCAGAATCACAAAAGTCAGAGTCAGCTTTGCAAGTTAATAGAGATCCCAAAATGCAGCGACTCAGATACAGTTGAAAAACATGCAGTTTCAAATCTTACATTGCGCCACGATAAGACATATGGAATCTTATCGCTGATTTGAATTTTCGAAAATCTTTAGATTACAGGTTCCAAGCTTTACTCGAAAGAAGGTTTTCATAAAATAGATAATGCGCATGCATATGTGCATAATATTAGGAGCTATCAAAAGAATATATTCATATTCACATATCTTTGTGATAACAAGTGATAAATGGTGAAATAAAAGGAAGTGATATGCGATTGAGAATATAGCCCAGATCTTCTACTGATTCCATCAAGTGGATGCGAAGTCCATCAATGATAACAGGAGATAAGGCTGTAATTGTTTTAGGTGATAGAGACGAAGTTGAGCCTATAATAATAGCCATTGTTTTAGCAGAATTAAAGGTGAGGGCACTAGTCAAAGCCCACTGCACCACTATATCGATATCCTTCTGTAACTTTGGAAATGAGTTCTTCAGTACAGCAATGGGACCAGAGAACAGAAGCATAAAATTGTTAGCATATGCATGGTAACTACTTGCTCTGTTGAAGGTTGCTATCAAAACCACAGGTGTAAATATTAGAGCCTTGAGGGACAGAACTTTTGATTTATCTACAACCAGACTGCTCACCATTGCTACTGCCCGTGTGGTGTTGTTGGTCTCTCATCGGGCGTTCCCCAGGTTGCGGATAGGGGAACGCCTCCCAGAAATGGGTGCAACCGGGGAAATTAAATACCCGGGGCGGACAAAAACCAGATGGGGGAAGAAACCCCGATCAAGAAAATCAAAGATGAGTAGTTCTTCTGAAAACAATTCACCCCAAGGGAGTAAAAATCTCCCTACCGGTTCCGGTCGGGTGAAAGCCCCGTTAGCCAGTGCCGATCTCAAGGATTTTGGGGAGGACCAAGAGAACCTTTAGGAGGCTGAGCAGACGAAGAGGAGCCTCAGTGAGGAAATGTTCGGTGGAGAGGTGGAAGTCGGGGAGACAGAAAAAGAACGGAGCGAGAGATTCGACGCCAAAACTTAAGCGGAACAGTATACGGTCGTCGTGGATGAGCATCGAGAGAAAGAGCATGAGAACCTCAACAAGATGGAGGAGATAATCGACGAGATGGTGAGTTTCTGCAAGTCACATAGGAATATGCACATGCAAATCCGGGAGGGACTAAATCGAGCAGTTGAAACTCTTCAGAAAATGAAGTTTGACCGCATATGACGTTCGAGCACGGAGTTATCTCATCGTACTTCCTCTGCAGGAAGATCGTAAAGGACAAACGAGAAGAGGAAGCAGCCGCAGAGAGAACCCACCCTCAGTCTCCCAGAATCAGGCACAAAGAAGCCAGTTCCCAAGAAGGCGAAGACTCGGGAGCAGGTACCTATACCTGTGGCCTCGAGTTCCATGATGGAGAAACCACCAGCAGTGGTGAAAAAGGAGTCGAAGAAGGAGAAGGACGACCCGAGGCGAGTTCGTTCCGAGGCGGTGCTTATTCAACCGTCCGAGGGTTCGAGCTATGCCAAGGTCCTTCGCGACCCTAAGAGGACGGGAAGTGATGCAGGGGACAAAGCGAATTTGCCGCTGCCACCAAGGAAGCAGTTGACAAGGAGGAGAGGGTCCGCGAGCTGGTCCCTCATGTCGAGGTTGAAGTGCTTGACCTCGACGAGCTCGCAGAAAGTCAAGACGATGGAGAGGCGATACCTAAGCACTTTGGTGACAGCATGAAGAGGAGCACAAATGTCAACCCAACGCGAAAGGCCTTTAGGGGTAATCTCAAGGCTTTCGTTGAGCTCGGTGAAGACGTGACCGCAAAGCTTATTTGCGCAGGACACCTGAAAATCAGGTGGGTGTCCTGTCGTGTAAGAAGGAAGGTGCGGATGACCCGGTGCTTTCGCTGTCATGGCTGGAGGTGCGGCATAGAGGGACACAGGTCTACGGAGTGCTAAAGTACTCCGCTCCATTACCTCTGCGCCGCGGCAGGTGAAGGTTCTCGGGTTGATCGTCTTCCAGGAACCGTGAAGTGTAAAGCGTACCGAGAGGCGGCGCTAGAGGTGAAGCCTCGAGGTACTAGGCGATAGGGCCCTGCCAGGATGTCGAAGGTCGACGAGCCCGTTGCATGAAAATGTCGCGCTGCTGAGGACGATACGTACATCATAGTAGGGTCTGGAACAGGAGTCTGTGGTCCAAGTTGGCAAAACAGCGGAACGCCGAGGCACGGCGTGGTAGCCTTATCCCCATCTCCCTGAAGTAATGCGAAAGCGGTTCCGGGGAAATGGGTTGGCAGGAGAGGCGGGGTTTAAGTAAGTAGGAATCTAACACTGCCCAGCCTAAGAATCGCCAACTCATCAGAGTAGACGATTGTTAGGTTGGGTGTCTTATGCAAGATTTCCCTTCTCTATAAAAAACCCATTGCTACTGACACAATTAACAATTAGTTAATCAACAATTAAAACTGTCTTCCGAACGATTAATACGGAAGTCTTGAACAAGCCGATTCCAAATCAAATGTAGACAGTAAATCCCAACCATCATTCTCTGATTGAGGTATCGTAAACGTGAAAATAAGTTAATTTACCATCTTAAAACGGCCATGAGTCACTATGCCATCAAATATCTGGTCTATCATATACCATCATGATACATCTTATTTTAAACTAAGAGCACAAACCTTACAGTTAGTGGGACGGCTTTAGGTCTAATTAGACAAGAGACTCAAAAACTACGAAAAAGAGGAACCGCATAGCGAAGTAAACATACTCTGGGAAGCCTAAAGCCTTTGTCTAATTAGCTTTATCTATACTCTCATGATTTAAGGCAATGCTGCATTCTATTTTATCACAGCTCCTTTCTGACGAGATTACTTTTGTTCATCAACGTTAGTCTTAGGACCTATATTTTCCATGCTGGTTTCCAGTCTGGTCATTATTCCCCACGAAACACTGCCCAATTCTGATCGAACGTTCTCATCATCCGCAGATGCAAACCCAGGCACTGTCACTGTCTTGAGAACAACACTATCTTCGTCAAAGAGAACTTTTCTTGCGAATTTTTCTATTTATGCATCGAAAATCCATAAAGACATTATTTTCCTATGCTATACTTCTTCTAAAACCAATCACTTAATATCCATGTAACCTTTTACACGTTACACTACTATTACTTATCGAACGCTTTTATTGCTTTCCGAAGCCAACCATTCGTCTTCCTCAAACATTTCTCGAAATTGAGCTCCATGTCCCTTGTCGGGAGTATTTTTCAGATCAACGAAAGCACGGGAAACTTATCAGTTTGCTTGCAAAGTTCCTCCTGAGATTCGTCTATGAATGCTTGAATCAACTCGAGGCTTTTACAGTAATTTCCGTAAACTTTTTATAAAGCGATTTGTGAGAATTTTCGCCTCTACTGTTTAGTATGCTAATCGCTCTTCAACTGGTGGAATCGTCTGTTTTGCCTTCATCTCGTAGAGTGAGATAGTATTCACTTTTTTCATTTATTTGAAACTTGACTGTTCGCAGCACACATATTCCAAAGTTTACTGAAACACAAGAACAAGAACCCGTTACTGCCCTCAGACATTTTTGTGGTAATACGATCCACATCAGCGGCCTCACTCTTTTTTGTATTCTGTATTTCGGATAAAACGTCATCGATATCGAATTTTTCTACCATCTAGAACCGTTTTATGTGATACATCATCTCGGGTATCACTGCTGTCATGTTTCGCAGACTAACTCCTCTACGATTCCTTGAAGAAATTACTCGTTCATTCTTCCACATTGTCCAAATTCCATAATATTTGACCCGAAGCTTTTTTAATTCTTACGCTGTTAGCGCTAGTACTTCTTTCCAATGTCAAATCAACTTACTTCCAGAATAATTTCTCATTCCTTCGAAAATCATTCTACATTATAGTATCTTCTTACGGTTCAATTCTGTCCTTGCTTGCGTCAATTAGCATACTCGTTTCTAGTTTTTATATCCATATTCCTTATCTGATCAGGTCTCTTTTTTATCGCTTTAGTCTCTAGTATTCGGGTATCCCAAGTATACTCAAGTCCTTTGTTGACAGCCACGCATATTTTATCATCTCACTGAGCATTCACAGTCTTTCTTCCCACAGCTGCAGTACCGCACGCTAGAGATTCACTTTCGAAGACGCTACCCCGTATTATAATTATTCAATCACCCTGTACATTTGTATTCCCTGTAACCATCTTCCAGTCTTCTTTATTCTCCATGCATGGTTTACCAGTCCGCTTCCTATCGAGACATTTTACAACATACATGCTCTTTAAGTTGTCTCTCAAACAAGACTCTCAAAAGCGAGCCCTAGTGGTCACTTGGTCGTGGAGGCTAAGGCATAAGCTGCGGACTCACGCTGTCTAGTCGTGGATTCGGTTCCCGCCTCGCACTCTGTTAGAGCTTCCGCAGGACACGGAGAGTCAGGAGTCTGGTACCTCTAGAGGATATCAATCCCTATACTATATATCCCAGTCTTCTTTTCCATCTCACTGGCAGATACCATCGCTGCTTCAAATTGAGACACAAGTCTTATTCGGATCGAGCTCGCGATCGATTCTAAAATTGAAAGTTAAAATTCAGATTCTACTACCAATTGTTCTTAAATGAGTTATTTTATCACAGTGTGAAGTCTTTTTTGCATTTTTTTAGTAATTGTAAGGTAAAATCGTGGTTGTAAGTTCCCGAATTCAAATGTGTTCAATTATATTTCTTTAGGAACCTCTAATAGGAATATTTCCTACAGTTCTAAGCAGCAATATAGGATAATGTTTGTAAAGATCCGCTCACTATCGTCAGATCAGAACCTGATTAGCTCGTCCAGTCTGGTCGAAAACCATACTGTTCCTGTCTTTTCAACGCATTTCCAAAATAAATTCTTATTTCCTCCGGAATGATCTTGCATTTTAGTACCTTCTCCCGCTTCAATCTTATACTCGCTCGCTCCGACTATATTCACTTTCAATCCTTACACCTATGATCGTCTTCTAATCTAGGCCTTTTTCCATCTTCAATACCTCTATTATTTAATTTTGTTGAATATGCTTGCTTTTTATGTGGGAAACACCAAGGTTTTCTCATCTTACCAAGCATATATAGTCTCACTTCCTATGGCTGCATTCTTATTGCCTAATGCCAATTGCCTTTTGTAGATTCTTTGTTTCAACTTGTGTCTACTTTCAATCGATAGGGATTACTTTCCACCTCCATTCCTGCTACAGTTTCATTTTTGGAACAAAGAGGGAGTATTTACGAATACAAAACCTCTAATTTATCTTATATCCGTCACTAGTCATCTAAGTCTTTCCTCAGACACAACAATGCTAATCGTTCGATCATAGGAACCTAAAGATATTTCGTCTACTATTTTGTGGAATGTCTGGCGGCGATCTGTTTGGGAGTAATGGGACTCCTGTTCCCGCAATCGAATATTATTACTGATTCGATTTTTTACCTAACAAGCCTCAGATTAAAAAGCTTCCAGTACACATTATTCATGATTACCTAGTAATCGCATAATATTTTCTCTTATCTTGGTCAAGATGTGAGTGGGATGATGTGGTACTGATTCTATGTATTTATAAAGAAGTCAATGATTTGTTGGAAAGGTCTTTTACATTGGAACTACTCTTCTGGCATTGTCCAATAAAATAATTCTTTTATAGACAGATTAAACGTCAGCATCTGAACAATACAAACAAGCGTCCATTGAATTTTGCGAAATTATTGGTCCCTACACTGATGCTAAAGGAAAAAAAAATCTCCGCCAGAATAATTTCTTGACTTTCGTATTGCAGTTTTGGATGGAAAGAATATTTTCAAAATTGCGACATAATTATCATTGTTCCAGAAAGTTTCTATGAAAAAATTTACTCTTAGCTTTCTTTCACTGCTGACATTATTCTTCTTTGCATCTCATCCTTATTCTAAGAATTCTCTTCTACCGAGAAAAATAACCTCACGGGTACATAAAGTCCGAGAACAGTTCTTCCAATTAACTCGTTGAAATGGAAAACAATTTTCTCTCTGGTAATATCTATCATCAGACGAATCATACTGTTTCAATGGTTCTATATCAATTATTACTCATGACATACAGTAAATACAATTTGATTGTAACATCATTATTGGAGTTAGCATGTTCGAAATATTTGGATGAATGATTTCAAGGTGTTTGTAAGGCATTCATAATTAAGAGCCTTCTCTGGATACTGAGTCACAGATTCCAAACAAAAAAAGCTCTACTCTAGGGTAAAAAAAAATACATAATCAGTTCGAGAAAAATGAAAATGAATGTAATATTTAATATACAGAAATGAGAATTCATGATAAAACCAGGATGTATTCTTCGCCTCTGTAAATTCTTAGACACCTTCCGAAAAATGTCTTCAACATTTTTCGTGAGTAGTTTCGAAACATTTCAAGTTAAGGCTTGGAATATAATCGAAACGCTACTAAATGTGAAGTTTTCCTTTCTTCGAATCGGACTCTGTTAGAGTAGCTAAGTATCTTCTTTGTACTAGCTAATGATATACAAATATCTCAAAGAGAACAACTTGACGCCTCTTATTTATAGGATAACGATTAGAATGAGATATATTATTACTTGAGTAGAATTCCAGAATATTAATCAGGTACACTGCTCACACAACTCTTCATTAAAATATTATTCGGTACTCCTTCACTTAGTAAAATGAGGATCTTGTATACTTTGGCATTCACCTTAGTGATCATCTTCTTTTCTACTGGTGAATATAAATACTGATTTATGATTCTAATAACGTTTTCTAACTGTTCCGCACATACGAATAAGTCTGATTACCTACATTTCCGGACATAGCGCATAAGATTCGATTTTTATCTCTTTCGAGTTTCCGAAAGCGCAGATTCATTTGGATCAGCTGGATTTTTTCGCGAATATTCAAGACGTTAATAGATAAAAATAGAATGGCCTATTGCATAACAAAGGGAGAATTTAGCATTGATTCCGGGATTCAGACATATCCATCAGTACGCGCGTTCTGTCTGAAGTTCTGAACGGGTCTCTGGTCAGAAAAATCACATTATTATATTATTGGGAAATACAGTAGTGGTAAATCTCCCACATTTAATGGTAGCTGATAAATATTATATATTATCTTTACATCTTCAGAAGTTATCTCTTACATTCAACCAATCTCTGTACTTCAACACCGCTTCAAACATACTATGAGTCGACATTCTACGCGTCAGAATTGATTTTTAGACAACTAGCTTCCGTAAGAATGATGTTCAAAATCTCAAATCATGTTTTTATTTTTTTGCGAACAATAATTTTTGAAGAGCCTAGTTATTCAACGACGAAATTATGCACTGGGACGCACATTTTATTTGATTTTCCAAATATCATTTTGTTCAGATGTACAAAGCCTTGCCTTGAATCTTGCCTAACGAATTTTCCCTAATATGATAGTAAATTGAGTACTATGCTACTTCTTGCAGAGTTAGGTGTCCAGTATGAGTGTTTTCCTAATGGCGTACCTATTCCTGGCATTCCACGTAGAGAACTTCTACAATCTTCTGAAAAGACTCCTTCTACTATTAGGTCCAGTTCCAGGTCAGGCTCTCTTCAAGCCAGATGTTTTGTTCCCCCTACCACAATAGTTTCTTCTCACGGACGTGAATATGCACTTGAGCAGCTTAACCTGATTCGGATTGCCCCCGTTGCGAATCGACATCGGCTTCTCGAACTACGAAGATACACTTTTCCTGCTGGTACACCTATAAAATTACTCGCAGGTCACAATTCGTATGTGCCCATGCCAAACCAAGAACAAATTGTATTATCAACATCTAATAAGGGCGCCTTAGCAATATTAGAGAGTAGTACTGTTTTTGCTGGAATTTATGCATATGATCATCAAAATCATTTCACGAGACGAGCAAAAGTGAACATTATAAAGTGAAGCTTGTACACACTTTCCCTACTGTTAAATAGTTTCGGAAATGATTTGAAACTGAATTATAAAATGGCTTTCGTTTTGAAGATGGTTTGAAGTTGCCTTTCTTGCTTTCACGAAAATATTAAATCAGGAAAATCATGATAATTATGTAACAGTATTCTCGAATGCTAGTTTATAATTATGCCTCTATAATTCAGTCCACCTTGAAACAGATAAGAAAAAATTATGTTCCTATGGATGAAATCCAACGCAATCAGATAATCAGCTGTCTCATATATATTCATACTACGCAAGTATCTAAACCTTCAAGGTTGGTCTTCATTTTGAACGGCTCTTCAAGTGTATGGGTCTAGTACCAGACTGCTGTGTAATGTCTTCGCGAAAGATTCCTGAGGTGCGCTATTGGGACCATTTTGAGTTGCCCAGGATATATGCTAAGGGCAGGACTGGGTAGAGAGAAAACGGTAGTTGGGTATGTGAAGAGAGCATGGAAGTTTGAAGAGAGGCTGAGAAGGAGAGGGGGAGGAAAAATCGCACAAGCTTGTTTAAAGGAGATTAGGTCTAGAGAGAAGAGAGGCAATACAGAACGCTCGGAATAGGAAGGAGAGAGGCAGAAAATGAGATAAGAATGTGGTTTCCAAGAAGGGCATGTAGAATGGCAGGAAATAGAATTGGAGATGATGACAAGACATGGAAAGAAAACATGAAGAAAAATTATGGAATCACAGTACAACTGGTGGTATAAGATGGTTGAATGAGTGGAGGAACCAGAATACCTGACAAATTTGAAAAAGGAGAGTAGGTGGAATAGAGGGTTACGATTTAAAATGGGAAAAGAAATGCAAGCGTATAGGTACTGGATGGACGAACAAGAGAAAATGTGGACAATGTGTGGTTATGAAGTGGAGTCGTTGGGACATGTGTTAGAGGTATGTACTGGAGAGTAAGACCGTAGAGTAAATAAGAGGACTGGAAGAATCAAGGGATGAAGAAGCCAAAGGTTCGTCCGGATGAAAGGAAGTTAAAGAGATAAAGTATAAAGTCGCGAAATCTATGAAATTAACAGATGGGTGGAGGAAACGAAAGACCTGGAAGCTCGATCATGCGATCCATTGTTGAGGGCCCTCAAACCCGTTAAAGGGAAGAGAACAAATAAAATACAATACAATAAACAATATTCTTACTCCATAGTAGTAGGAAATAGTATACTGTATTGTAATTGTATTTTTATTTATATTCGTCCCAAGTAGGAATTAAATCTTTATTCCGATTAAGCTGTTAGAGGACTTTAGAGGCTTTTCTAGATATATCCTAAACCTGTTTATCCCAGTAAAGAGTGCGACTGAGAATAAAGCCCAGATCTTTTACTGATTCCATAAAGTGAATGCGACGTCCATCAATAAGAAGAGGAGATCAGGTTGTAATTGTTTGGCGTGATAGAGAGGATGTTGAACCTATAATAATAACCATTGTTCTAGCAGGATTGAAAGTGAGGCCACTAGACAAAACCCACTGCATCACCAAATCGATATCCTTCTGTACCTTTCGTAACAAGTTCTTCAGTATAGCAATGGGACCAGAGAGCAGAAGCGTAAAATCGTCAGCATATGCATGTTAACTAGTTGCTATGTTGAAGGTTGCTATCAAGACCACAGGTGTAAATATTAAAGCCTTGTGGGACATCACTTTTTATTTATCTACAATCAGACTGTTTATCATTACTTCTGACACAGTTAACAATTAGTTAATCAAAAATTACCACTGTCTTCCGAACCATGAATACTGAAGGCTTGAACGACCCACGCTATTTCAAAGATATCAGATATCAAATTGGACCCTATACCAACCGCAGATGTGCGGTCGTTGGAGTAGGGAAATCGAGACATCAATCATTTTTCAATTTGCTGTTATCATATTGTTCGTGGACTGGTCAACGCCCAGATCGGTAGCCGTAAATGCGAATGCAACTTATATTCATTTATGGATTACCAAACTGCCTTCCTCACGGTACTTCCGTCATACCGAACCTCTCCAGCGCTATGCTTGACCACGTGAGTCTTATTGAAAAAGCCGATTCCAAATCAAATGCAGACCGTGAATCCCAACCATCATTCTCTAATTTAGATACCGTTAACATGAAAATATGTTATTTTAACATCTAAAAATGTCCATGAATCACACTGCCATCAGATATCTGGTCTATCATATACCAATATGATACATCTTATTATAAACTTAGAGCACAAACTTTACAGTTGGTGTGGCGGCTTCAGGTCTAATCAGACGAGAGAGCCAAAAACTGCTTCTGTTCATAAATGTTAGTCTTAGGCTGCATATTTTACGTGCTGGTTTCCATTCTGGTTATTATTCTTCGCTAAATACTGCCTGATTTTGATCGAACGATCTCATTATCCGCAGACGCGTCATTATTGCCTTAAGCTCTGCTTTTCCTAAAACCAATCACTTAGCTGTCCATATACCCTTCCACTTGTCTGGCTACTATTGTCTGGATTCATCCTTAACTTTTCGAATCAACCTAAGGCTTCCCCAGTTATTTTCGTGATCTTATTAAAAAGTTATCTGTGAGAATTTTCGCCTTCACTGCTTCGTAGGCTAATCGCTCTTCAACTGGAGAAATCATCTTTATCGCCGTTATCTCGTGGAGTGAGACTATAATCATTCTTTTCAATTGTTTGAAACTTTACTGTTTGCAGCACACATATTCTAAAATTTACTTAAACACAGAAACAAAAACCTGCCACTACCCTAAAACATTTTTGTAGTAAAACAATGTACATTTAACTATCCCAAGTATCCTCGAATATGCTCCCCCGTATTATCATTCATGCACCCTGTACATTTGTATTCTATGTAACCATCTTCCAGTCTTCTTTATTCTCAATGCATGGTTAACCAGTCCTCATGACCATATCTTTCACAGCTTGTTTGAACTGTACCCTCACATTCACTTACATTGCCGTCCTGCGTATCCTGTGACGGTTCATTTTTTTGTTATCCACATTTCTCTGCAGCCTTCTATCTGGACATTTCACAACAAACATACTCTTCGAGTTATCCCTCGAGGAGGACTTCCAAAAAGGAGCCCTAGTGGTCAGTTGGTCGTGGATCCTAAGGCATGAGCTTTGGACCCACACTGTCTGGTTGCGGGTTCGATTCCCGCCTTGCACGAAGAGCTTCGGCAGGCGATGAAGAGTCGTGAGCCCGGTAACTCTAGAGTATTAGGTAGCTGTTGCTCTTGATGATGCGGAACCCACCTTAAACTGTAGATCCCTCTTACCTCTTAGTTTTGGAGTAAAGTATGCAAAGGAATAGAGAGAAGGTTATGCAAGGACTCTGCAACCCGTAATAGAGAAAGAATAAAAACAAATATTGCAGTTTGTTGACTCTCTGACAAAATTGACTCAAAGATAACTCTCTCGTTGAGAATCTCGCCGGCTCAGGCTATATCCCATCAGGCTTCTGAGCAAAAGGATTGCGGTTAGATTCCTGTGTTGGTACCAATAGAATTCTTTTTACGTACTTTTACAGAGGATTGTGTGGTTCAAAACACACTTGGAAATGTAGGTCCCTTCGGAAGAAGCAATAATTCTCTCAAGTAAAAGGCTCCATGTAGAGTAGACTATGCTTGGATGTCACTAGTCGACTTAAAGTAGACTCGGAAAAGAATAAGCAATGTCCTTACCGAGGGGCCTCATGTCACGTGAATGATACGGCATTTTGGATCGCCCATTTGTTTCTCTCACGTTCAACAGCAGTTTCGTTATCACTGACCACTAAAACGCCTTCATTTAGAATGTCATTCAAATTGAAGAGAAACGTCTAATTTTGTACAACTTTTTCAGATTTTGGTCCACTGTGGACCAAACACGTTTAATCAGTCCTCACAGTAGAGCCTTTGACTCATCGCAGCCATTGTAAAGATGGTAAAATGGAAGTCATAGCAACCCTGAAAATGAGATTCGAAGTGTGCGTCAATTTGACGGATTATTATTTTTTTTGTACCATTAAGCCATAACTTCTCGTGGTGTGAGCATAACTCCTGAAGAGTTAAAGTTGGTTGAAATGGATACACGGGAAGACACCAATCTCCCGCCAACATGCCAACAGCACGTGGTATTCTCAGACGGTTTCTCATCCAAGTAATAACCGCGTCCAACGCTGCTCGACTTCGGTAATCGGACGGGAACTGGTTTTTCCAGCGTTGCAAGGCCGTTGGCAATTAATAGATTATTATTATTATTATTTATCAGCATTTGGAACTCGAAAGTTCATTGCCTCATCAACCCGAGACCGCCACGCGTTCCTATCCTGTGCAGCATTCGTCCACTCATTATAATCATATCCTACTTCTACCAAATCTTTTTTTAAATTATCCCTCCACCTGATTCTCGGCCTTCCCAGTGGTCTCTTACCATTCGGTTTCCCTTTCATGATTTGCGCTACCGATCTATCGTTGCCCATTCTAGCTACATGTCCCGCCCATCT
>WSXT02167948.1:0-23523 GCA_011762715.2 Neuroterus valhalla | reverse complement strand
CAGCAGAAGGCTTACTCATTTATTTAGTAGATAGTGACTATTTCATTTAGTAGTAGTGTTACCAATTTATTTAGTAAAGAGCTACCATTTCATTTAGTCAGTCCTGCTTACCAATTGAATTGGTAACTTTTGACTAATTCGGGGTAAACGACTTCGCACTATTTCAATTAGTCAGAAATGACTATCAATTAGTAAGATTTAACTAATTCAGATTGAGAGAGTAATATTCCTATTACATTATTAGAAAATCATTAGAAATACAACATTATGCATCCTTCGGTCATAAAATAAACATCTAAATACTAAAAAATATTAGTCTCAGAATTTTCTTTTTGTTTATAGACTAATAACCTGAACATCCAAGATATTTGACTTGAACTGAAATTGACCAGATTCTTGATGAAAAATGAACTTCTAGGGAACACCACACGTAAAAAGTATTCTTATATGCATATGTACATGTACACATATGTGAGTAGATTTATACATCAAACAATGTGAGTGCGATCAGCCGTCTGTAATTCTTGATCATTCATGCATAAATTTCTGATTTTTGAATATGCGAGTACGGACACTGCTGTTTGTTCCAGATATTCTTCATTTGCTCAAATTTTCATGACTAGTTCAATATCAATTCTGGACTTGTATCATATGATTTCCACGTTTTTTTTTCGCAGAATCCATTGGTGCTATCAGTTTTAGCGGAAATTTGATATGTAAAGAGTCAGACGCCAAAAACCCCCCAAAAAGACGAAAAAAACTAGTTTTTCTACTTTCTCGCGATGACCCCATTAAAAACCGACATTTTCCATCTGACCAGTTTTTTTGTCTTAAAAAACCATACATTTAAAAAAAAAAATTTTATGCAGCCATTTTTCTGAGCAAAGTTATCGCATTTTGAAATATTTTTTTTGATTAGATAATTTTTTTAGGTTAGGAAAACTTAATTTAATGATTCGAAAAAATTCACACATATTCCTCTTCAGGAGTAGTATATGCCTGATTCTTGTCATTGTTATATCTTCAAGGATTTTTGAGAAAAAAAATCTATTGTAAAATTATGGTTTTTACCCCATAAATATATATAGGTGGAGAAATGGTGGCTACTCATATGGCAAAACTACCTCTTAAATAGTTTGGAAAAGGTAGCTCAAGTTCATTTTGGGATTCCCAGAGGGGGGCATTTTACTATTGTTAACGGGGGATACCCTTTGGTGAAAAGTATTTGTAAACTTCATACAATTTACACAGTTTTAGAAAGCAAGGCTTAATAAAGTAATTTGCATTATAGACAAATCCCGAATGGGAAACATAGGAAACTGGAAATTTCCAAAATTTATGCCCTTCAAATTGAACGATCTCTACATCTAGGCCCAGGAATCAGAATACAAGATAACAGTGGTAAACCGTATGATAAATAATATTATGAATAAGAAGCCTGTAATATTTTGTATCAGATTCAAAGATGTTGAATTTTAGTTTCTAGAACTAAAATTTTTTTATGTTTCGGATTCGCAATTCGACAAATTCGATTCGAAAGCTTAAGAATTATATAATTCCGGGATAGAAACTTCTGATTGTGAGAAAAATCAAATAAGATACCTTTAAAAATAAAAAGTTACAATTTCGATCATTGATAAGTTGAATCAAATACTGAACATACGTAACTCAGAATTGAATATTTTTCGTATAAAACTGTTCTTATATTCCTAACATGAATTATTTCTTCTGTATTTGAAATTGAACACTTTCAAACTATCATCGTAAAATTTTTGAAGATTTTCATTTTTAACTCGTTTAGAATTACATTAATTCATTTTGTGTATTTTTATTCATTTCGATGATATCATATAAATGAGAATATTTTTTATATTACATAAATGTCATTCAAAAGATTAGATACCAAAAATTAAGAAAATCTACAAACTTTCTTTCTTGTATAACAAAATAACCACCTGCATTTTTACTTGAATCCTTTTTGCCCGTTCGTTTTTTAGTACAGTCTATTTAGATTTTATTATTGCAATTCTTTGGGTAAGACATTTTGTTTGCCATCTTTAGGGTACCATATAGGAAGCTTCAATCCGAGTTTTCGACCATCAACCCTTTGCAGGTTGTCTACCATCTTCAATTAAGGGGTGATTTCTTGTATCGCGTATAACAGTCGTATTTTTAATTTAATCAAGAAAAAAGAAGATACCATTATTTATAAGAAAAACAAGATCTAAAAATTAGTATTTTTGATATTTTCTCGTTTTTTGCTTATTTGTTGCTTAAAAATTGATTATACAAATAGAGAGAGGGTTGAACATTTTTTAAGATCAAAGATCTTTTTTGTTTTCGGTGCTATCGCAAAACTTTTCAAACAAAAGTTGTAATTCACACGATTCTCTAAAATTTTTTCTTAAAACTTTTTTTTGTAAAAGTGATCGTTTACTTACCGTAGCGCCTGGAAGTTACGCGGTAGTTGGTAACGCTGGATTGCGAGCGCTGTACCGTACTAAATTATTCCAAGTTTCGTTGATGGAATGGAGCTCAACACTTTTTCTCTTTCTTTTTTAGGTTTTTCAATTACATATAATTTTTTTTTGTGTGCATGATTTATAAAATTTCAGTTAATAAGTTTTGTTATCGCATTGCTGTACAAATGTTCTCATTCTTCCTTTTTGCGGATTTTTCATATATTCTTCCTGCAAAAAAGAGAAATCATAGGAATAATCGTATAAAATTATATTGAAAAATAGTAAATAATTGAAATGCCAATAAAAAATAATCAAAGTTAAGTTCAAATAATATTTGTATGTTGATGGTAAAATTGGCTTTAGGTTCACAAAAGAATTGAGATCGATTTGTCATTGAATCAGACGTTTCGGCCTCTGTTATGGGCACTCATCGGTGATTCATTTCTGAAATCTAGGTACAAAAAATATTTGGTTCGTGGAAATATATAATTTCATAGTGGAAATAGTTTTTTGTAGGTATAAATAAGGAAAAAAAAATGTTAAAACTCCTTAGTGTTCAAAAATAAATAAATAAAAATTTTTTCGATAACATTCATAATTTTCGCAATGTTATCGAACATTTTTTATTCATTTAATTTTAATCATTACAGAGATTTTAAATTTTTTGTCCTAATTTGTACCTACAAAAAACTATTTTCACTATAAAAACATTTGATTCAATGACAATTGATTTCAATTCTTTTGTGACCGGGAAGCCAATTTTACTATCAACATACAAATATTATTTCAACTGGGGGTCGATACAACTCCATCTTTCAACGTCAAGTTTAAAAACAAGAAAAATTCAAAATAAAAATAACAAATAAGAGATAATTGGCAATAAATCATGCACAAAAAATTGTCAAAATTATATATAATTGAAAAATATAAAAAAGTAAGAGAATAAATATTGAGCTCTATTCCATCAACGGAACTTGGAATAATTTAGTACGGCACAGCGCTCGCAATCCAGCACTGCCAACTACCGCGCAAATTCCAGGCGCTACGGTAAGTAAACAATTGCTTTTGCAAAGAAAAAAGTTCACGACAAAAATTGTAGAGAATCGTGTGAGTTACATATTTTGTTTGAAAAGTTTTGCAATAGCACCGAAAACAAAAAAGATATTTGATTTAAAAAAATTTTCTACCCTCTTTTTATTTGTATAATCAATTTTTAAGCAACAAATAAGCAAAATACGAGAAAATATCTGGTATACTAATTTTCAGATCTTGTTTTTTTCATAAAAAATGGTAGTATCTATTTTCTTGATTAAATTAAAAATACGACTGTTATACGCGATACAAGAAATCACTCCTTAATTCAAGATGGCGGACAACCTGCAAAGGGTTGATGGTCAAAAACTCGGATTGGTACCCTAAAGATTTAAAAACAAAATTTTCTTACCCAATGAATAGCAAATATACACTTACGAATCCAACTGAATATACTGGACTATTTCTGTGATTTTAAAATGCTTTTGTAAGATATTCTTATGTTTTTGAAGAACTTCTTTCCTTATCAAATTATTTTCAAAGGAAGAAGTTCTTGGTTCCTTGATTTGAAATTGCGGTGTATGAAAAAAAAAATAATAAAAAAAGGGTCGTGTTAGGTCGTCGGTGGTAAAAGGGAACCAACTGAAGGTAGTTTTGGGTGCAGGATGTCGGTCGTTGCGACGTGCCGACGTGACGTAATATACATGCTAATACGATGGCTTAGCCACTTCATGAAAAGGACTGCTTGCGCTTCGGGGTATATACTGCTTGTAGTAAAATGTGGCCAAATTTTGTGTCCCGGAACGCGTACTTTTTCTTTGAACTTTTCTTCATTTTTTGCTTCACTTTCGTCACTTTCCTAAAGGAAAAATATTTGGAAACAAGGATTATCATGACTCTAAGAATGTTTTAAAAATCCATACATTTCAGTAGTAATAATTAATTTGAAATTTAATTATTTTATCTCAAATAGAGGCATGTTGAATTTTTCAGATACTTTCAATCGGAGATTCTCTTTCTTGCCTGTCGGGGAAGAGTAGGTACCTGAATTGAATTTTGAGTCAAGTATCTATTATGTTTGGAGTTGAAACGTAACACGTATGGCATCGACTACCAATCTTGATAAAACGAAAAAGAAGATCGTGGCGGGAAGGAAGTGATAGATTTGAGATGGAGTTGCAGTCTACATTCCAAACGTAGAAAGAAAATGATGTACGACGTGACTTTCTTACTAAAATTTATTTTTAGATTAGAAATATTGTATGAAAAATTATCACAGTTACAAGAGATATTTATGAAATAATTATAATTATCATTCCAAATCGATATTTTCGACGGTCCATTAGTCTAGCACCTCCAGAACCTGATTTCGAAATTCTTCATAGCTCAGAAATTTGGTCTTTCTTTGAGATTTTTTTTGTGCGCTATATAAACTTTCTAGGCCTTTTACTGTTTTCAAAAAACTAGTTTTCTTGTGGAGGTGCTACCTTACGTAAATCTAGGACTTTCACGTCCAAAAATAAAAAATAATAAGAATCCAATTACGCCATAATTTTGGGCTCTTCAAATCCGCCGGAAAAATTTCAAAAAACAACCCTCAAGTCCGAAAAGCAGCCCCCTTCAAAAAATTTGAATCGAAAATACCCACAATGATTTTTTGGTTCATACACAATTTCGAAAATCAAACCCTTTCTACCACGTACACATGACTTTGTCTGATGCTAAATTAGAATTGAAAAATTTTAGAGGAATAAAAGATTAATTCTGAAGAATTCAGAAAAGGAAATATTCAAATTTGGGCAAATTACCATCTAAAAAATTCTTTTTTTTTTTTAGACAAATTTCGATTTGGAACAGGAAATTTTTTCAATCTAAAGAATTTCGACTTAGATTCAGGCGAAATATTATTTATGATATGAAGTGAATTTTTAAATGAAACATTCATTTCTATTAATTTTTTTGTATCACATTTGATGGATAACGCAATATTCTATTTTATTTTGTTATCAAAGAATGTTACTGTGGTTGAAAATTTAACTTTTCTCTAAAGAATTTGATTATTTTGTTGAAAATTCGACTGCCTTCAAAAAATTGATCTTCCCGGATTGAGAATAGAACTATTTACTCGAAAATTATTTTCCTAGGTTCCAAATTTTTTAATTAAAAGTTTAAGATTCAAAATATTTCGTGAAAAATTCGTCTGTCTTTGTCGCATTCAACCGTTTTTGATTTAGAATGGAAATATTTATCTGTTAGAATATCAAATATATCATTTTCGTCAGAAATTCATAACTTTTGTGATGTTGAACTTTCTCGATTCAAAGTTGAAATCTTGCCCAATCGAAGTATTAACTTTTTTATTTTTCGTCAGACGTTCATCTTTTTCTTTCAATAATTCAACTTTTCAATTTTTTGGTTGAAGTTAAACTTCTTGGTTGAAAATTAATTCTCCTTGAGATTTGTCACTTTGGCTGAAAACTGATCTATTTTGTTGAAATTACAGTCTTTATTTGGTTAGAAAATAATTTTCTTCAACTACTTTTTTCGACTTCTATTGTGACATCTTCGCTTGGGATAGGAAAGTTTCAAAATTTGCTAAACAATTTTTTTTTGAAACAAAAATCAAACAAATTTTGATTTCGGACACAAAATTGTTTAAATCTGACGAATTCCAACTCAGAACATGGATTGTTTTTGTAAATTTCCTTCTTATCAATTAGAAGTAAAATTTTTTGTTCTATGTCAAATTTTAATTCTCAGCGGAAACTTTCTCTTCAGAGTTCATGACGATATTTTCTATCCCCCTTGAGAAAACAAAGTTAAGACCGAATGATAAGAAACAAATATCAACGATTCAATAATCGATAATATTTTAGATAAAAAAAGTTAAAGCACAAAAAAAATTGCACTGACAATTATTAATATACTTATGTGGAGCAAGATTACTATAAATACAGTTTTAAATTATCCTATTTGAAGACTTCAAAAAAAAATTATACTTTGAGGGGCTTTGAGTTAATAACGTTTATTTGAGAACATTATCGAATTTTAAATAATCCAATTTTGATTGATTAGTTTTTGCATGATTCTATTTAAAGATGACCAATTTCTCAACCTTTTTGTATTGACTTAGAAAGGGTCTCCAAAAATGAGAGAGCTACTCGAAACAATCAAGTAACTAACTCAGGGAACCTTCATAAACTTAAATCTGAAGCTCTAAAATTTCGGAAGTTTTATTTAAAACATATTTGGCTACCAGGAATATTAAACATCCTCTGGCTTTCGATATAAATTAGCTTCAGCAAAATTATAACTTATATGTTGGTAATGTCGGTTCAAATTAATTATTTAACCAAGCATTGTTTAAATTATTTCTAACCCGTGGAATATAAATATCTCCAACCAATTGAATCCAAATCATGAAACTTTTATGATATCCAAAATCATTCTGACTCTTTTCTTAACGAAACTAAAAATGTTTGATTATTCGAATTCAGCTTGGAGTGAACAAACCGTAACTGTGATTGGAATATATATCTTGACAATTTGAATATTTTTTATCACGATAATATCAGAAATAAAAAAAATCAGGAGTTTTTTGTTAGTGCGTTCATTTTGAGTCAGAAGAATAGGTGGAACATATAAACCGGAAGAGGAAATTGGAGAAGTTAGGGAAATTGTCGAATATTTGTTTTTAATTGATAATCTCATATCGTTCTACAATTTCAAAGATTTGGAACAAGTTCAGAAGAATTTAATACATTGAATCCTCAATATAAAAAGGTTCGAGATTGTATAGCCTTATATTAAAAGTACAAAATACATATTTCAAAATTCAAAATGGACAATTTAGAATGGTAAGCTTTGAAAATTAAATGATTTTATATAAAAATATCAAAGCTCGATATATTAGGACTCAAATTTTCAAAATAATACAATTTCCTAAAGGAAGAAATTTGAATTTCATCATATTCAAATAAAAACGGTGGATTTTTCAACATTTTTCATAAAAAGCTTCAAAAATCTGAATGATTGGAAATCAAATGAATTTTTAGAATTAAACAATTCTCACTCGCAAGATTGCAGTAGCAAGATTTCATATTAAAAATAATTGGAATTTCAATATTTTTATGTAAACATTAAACTCTCCCAATTCGGAATTAAATTTTTTTAATTGATGTCTGTAAAAGGTAAATATTTATGACTTGTCCTTCGAATTACAACATTTTGAAGAATCCTCAATATATAAAGGTTCGAGATTGTATACCTTCATATTTAAAGTTCAAAATACATATTTCAAATTTCAAATTGGACAATTTAGAATGGTAAGCTTAAAAAATTAAATAATTTGATATTAAAATATCAAAGCTTGATATATTTAGAATCAAATTTTAAATAATAATACAATTTCCTGAAGAAAGAAATTTGAATTTCATCATATTCTACTTAAAACGGTGAATTTTTTAACGTTTTCAATAAGAAGCTTCAAATATCAGAATAATTGAAAATCAAATGAATTTTCAGAATTAAACGATTCTCACTTAAAAGGTTGCAATAGAAAGATTCCATTTTGGAAGTAATTGAAATCTTATTATATTTAGATGGATATTCCAACCCTCCCAATTTTGAATTTAATCATTTCGAATTGATGTCCATCAAAGATAAACATTTATGAATTGACCTTTGAATTAAAAAATTTTGAAAAAACCTCGATATAAAAACACTCAAGACTCCATAAATTCATATTTAAAGTCCAAAAATGCATATTTTAAATCAAAATCGGACAATTTCTAATTGAAAGCTTTCAAATTTAAATACACAGTGAATAAATTCCTATTTTTCCTAAGATTCCTAGAGAGAATAAAATGAGCAATCAAAATCTACGTCAAACTTCAATTTTCTAAGGGATCTGAGACTACACTGAGCACTACAAAGAAGGTAGCATAAATCCCTCGTTAAAAATATTATACCTCTGCGTTGCGATGGAAGTCTAATGCCCTCAAACTCGAATAAAGCGTCGTTTTCTCAACAGCAGAGCTACCGACGCGAAGCGTCAGCCCATCCCAGTTTCTAGCAACACATCTCGCGTACTTCGCAATTTTCTCACTGAGTAACGTCAGCTGTTTACGTACGTACCTACCTGCAGCAGCGATTTTCTTTCTCTCGCTTTTGTGGCCTACGTGTCACGTAAAACCAGCCAGAGTTTGCAATTACTCGAGTGGCGTGTATACCGGGAGAAATATTGGGGGCGGGTCACGTCGACCAGCTTTTTTACCTGACACGTGAAAAAGGAACGTGCTCTGATAGCACGATATACATACATGTTCTGACCAGATCAACGTTTATGATTACAGAAATGACACCTTAATTGTTCAGAATAAATCTCACCAAATTGATAGAATTCGTTGAATTTTGCTTGAATGATATAAGGGAGAAAATACGAGGCGAATACCAGCACGAACTGATGATAAGAAGGAGTGACTAGTTTTTTTTAGGAATAGTTCTATAATATTTCCCATGAGTATCAATATTGGAATCAGATTTTAAAAAAAGCCTTTCTGATACTTACTTAATATTTTTTAGAAGAAAGATTGCAAAATGTGTGTTTGACATAACAATTCTTTTACTGGTTTCTTTTATTCCAAAAACTTTTTCCTTCAAGACTGTCTAATGAACGATTCTTCTAATTTTTATTGAAAATGTATTTTATGTGTCTTCATTAACGGTTTCATATAGTACGGTCCAAATGAAGTTTTGACTTGTTAAACTCGGGTATCGAAGTCATTTTTTTTCTTTGAAATAACGAGCATGCAATGTACTTGTCGCCAACCAAAGATGTTTCAGATAAATATCAAGTTCATGCCTTTAACCGACACAAACAAAAAGAATTATTTTTAGATTTCTTTGTTAATGATAGATGGTTGTCATGACTGACATCGTTGCATGTTGAGGGCATGTGAAAGTCTCTCACGTGCTGAAAATACTCTATTTGAGTATTTGGTTTGTCCAAATAGTTCAATTTTATCAATTTTGAATTTCGAATGTAATTTTGAATAGGGCTCTAGTGCCCTATTTAAAATGGAATTATAGAAATTCCATTCTCTGAACGAAATATCAACTGAAATGGTTAAAAATTTACCTTTAACTGTAGGTGCCTCCAGAAGGCTCGGAATGGTGACAACTTTGCACTTAACATCTTTGCACGTGCCCAAGTGGGCACGTCTTTGGCCAGCCGGACAATTGTGCACGTGCCAACTGTACACGTTTACAGTAGTCCGTTCGTCAAACTGTCAACTGTACACGTCAAAATCGAAACGTGCACAAATAGCACTTGCCGACTGTGCACGCCCTCAACTTTATACGTCCACGTGCACAGATGACACTCGAACAACTGTGCACGTGCACAGTTCGCACTTGAAAAACTATGCAGGTGCACAGTTTACACTTGAAAAACTGTGCACGTCTTTTTGTAACTTGCACAGGCGGTCAATACAGAGTGGGATAACCGTATACGTTCAACTAAAAATGCTCTGAAGGTACGACTGTGCACGTCCACGTGCACAGATAGCACTTAGACAACTGTGCACGTTTACCTTTAATGACTCGAAAAGTTCACCTGTACATGTGCACGTGCACAGATAGCAAATGGACAACAGAGCACGTTCATATTCATCCTGGAGGCGTTAAATTAAGGTGGCTCTAAATTTATACCCGTATACCCACATAGCACGCTTTCTGGAACAAGAAGAAAAAACAAAATTTCCCCTTCGGTTAGGACCTGTACTTGAACGCTAATTAATCCACTTTTTAGCTCATGCAAAGAGTCGCAGGAAGGAATCCCTTGGAACTCAGGATTTCATTCTTGTTTTTCTCAATTGCACTCCCACAGTTGTCCAAGTGCCTTCCGTACACGTGGACGTGTATAGTCATTGGACGTGTGCACTTACAGTAAGACGTCCACAGTTTTTCTAGTCTAAGATGGCTTTCTGCGCACGTCCAAAATCACACGATTACAGTTGTCCAGATGCAAACTGTGCACGTGGAAAGTTGGTTCATGACCATTTTTACCATCTACTTATACGATCAGCACGTGCAAAGTTGTTCCAGTATGAACTGTGCAACTGCACAGTTGTCTGAGTGTGAAATGTGAACGTGCACAGTTTTCCAAGTGCCAACTGTGCACGTGAAAGTGTACAGTTGTACCTCTCAAATATTGTCAGGTAGACGTGCACACTTTTTCCAGTCTTAGATGGCTTTCTATATACGTTGAAAATCACACATGCACAGTTGTCCAGATCCGAATTGTGCACTTGCATAGTTGGTTAATAAACATTTGTACAATCTACTCATACTTTCAGCACGTACAAAGTTGTCCGAGTGTAAACTGTGCAGCTGCACAGTTGTTCGAGTGCAAAATATGAACGTGCACAGTTATCAGAGTGCAAAATGTGCACGCGAAGGTGGACAAGTGTACCTTTCGAGTCTTCTAAGTTGGATGTGCACAGTTATCCTAGTTTAAGATGACCGTCTGTGTACTCTAAAAAAATACGTGCACAGTTGTCGAAGTGAAAACTGTGCACCTGCACAGTTGGCTAAGTTGAAACTGTGCACTAGCAAAGTTGGTCAAGTGCTATTTACGCGCGTGCACAGTTATCTGAGTGATATCTGTGCACGTCTCAATTTAGACATGCACAGATTATACTTGCACGACCGGACAACTGTACAGTGTACAATTGATCATCTGGACATCGACGGGCACATTTGGGCACGTGCAAAGATATCTAGTGCAAAGTTTCCTGGGACCCAAAAGAGTCTAGCGACCTCAGGGTGAACAGAACCTCCACAGACAGATGTACCCTTGAGTATGTTGAACTACCTTCAATAATTGTAGCATAATTTTTTTTTCTGATTCCAAGCTCCCGAACATAATAAAATGTAATACTAGGTCACGTGACAGAATGTCATATAGAATGTTCGTTGAATACGACTTAGTTTTAGGCTCGTACAATTTTGGTAATATGCTGAAAAATAATCACTTTGAAAATGAGAAAATTTCAGCTTACAGTTTTTGATAATTGTTCTATTTATTTATACGCAAGACCGTTTGACAATCAAAAAAAAATATATATATAAATGTGAAATTAAAAAAAAATGGGATAATAAGAAAAGATATTATGTCTTCTCCATTCATAAAAAATGCAACAAAGGATGTTTTATATCTATAGTGAGGTCAAAAGACAATATATCAAAATTAGACACTTGAGTTACCTAAAAGTATTTCCGTTTTTCCGAAAATGATTCACCAACCTAATAAATACTGACAGCTTTTTTCTTCTTTGAGTAATAAAAGATATATCCATTGTGATGCAACAGAAAAAGAACTAAAAAATTGTTCTTCCCAAATTTCCTCTCTATCACACTGTATCTATCGATCCTTCTACCATTTATAATAATGTATGTATAAAGTTATCCAAAACCTCTGAATATCTATACAATTTATAAATTTCTAATTATCGGGGTGTAAAATTGTTCTATTGTCTATAAATAACATTAATTTGAGATCTTTTCTACTTAGGAAGTAAGGATAATATACAAAAATTGCTATAAGGTAACATAGTGGCTAAGTGGTGGGAGGATCTCTCTAGCCTTAGAATGACTGATTTACGAGGTCTAATAAGTTAACGAGACTCACTGTAATCCCACTGCCAGTAATCACCACCACCCGCTGTAGGCAGCACCGTGCTCCATGCTTCTTTACCGCACAACAAAAAGAGAAAAGAAAATAAAATAAGAAATCAGCATGCCTTCCAAAAACTCTACAAAATTATCATCAGCAAAATATTGATCCCCATTTCTTTTTTTCTAATGAATCACAGAAAAAAAACTGGTCAGAAGTGATTCATGTAAAAGTGCTAAAAGTGATTTGGTCTTGTGAAAAAATGGAGATAGGTAAGGGTGGAATGGAAAATTGACGATTGTTCGTTTTACCTTTGACGATCTTGATTTCATTTGCAAGCTAAGATAATCCCCAGCATTTTCATTTGAATCACTTTTTATTCCTCGTTTTTTCCTTGTGGGATCTCACAGTGATAAAAATTTTCAACAAAAGGTGCATAGAAAGAAAGCATAATTTCTCAAGTTCCGAACTTGAAAAAAGTTCGGGATTCTCTAGAAAAATCGAGAAAAAATGGTAAGGATTCATTCGAAAAAGATAATGGATGCCTGGGAATTGAAATTCGCTGAGTTGACATGCAAATCATATGAAAAAATTTTGTACGTGACGAATTACCGGATTTGTTTCGAAGAGGCAGGTATGTATTGGCATTGTAAGTATTGGCAAGTATGAGGAAAATATAGAGTGTATTAAATAAATCTCCGGTAAAATAACTCGAACATTTCCAAAATAATTACCAAACTAGAGATAATTGAAAAAAGTCGATTCGGTGAAATTCGAAATTGATAATTACGAATAAGTTAGAGAACTGGTTTATTCATAAATGAAATTGTTAATAATAAAAGGAATTATATCAATAAATTACGTAATCAAACAACTTTGCCGTTCGATTGATACATTGATAGTTTTCGAGAATTATAAAACACGTTTGGCGACCCTGTAATATGATAATTTAACAAAACTGTTGTTGTTGTTACTGTTATGTGAGTTTATCATCTAAAGAAGATAATCAGCTCGCCAATCTCTTTTTATTCCTTGATCCAAACAAGTACTCCTCTACTGAAGGTAAAAATTTACAATAAAAAAATCAAGTGAAATAATTTTTCTTTTGAAAAAACACTTCTTTCTATTAATTTTCTATCATTCGTTTTCGGCTTTATTTTTCGATTGTACAAATTTGATTATCATTGCATCACATTATAAGTTATCTCTGCGCTTCTTTCTAATGTAAAAAACAAGCTGTAAATGGAACTCTTCCATAAATCAGAATGTTTTCTGTTTTCTATCCACGTGGAATTGGTAGTTTCCATGATTTTTACTAAGAAAATTATTGTCCAATTCAAGAATTCTTTTGAATGATATTTTATTCTTCTCGAAAAAGTTGTGTACAATTAATAAAAATGCAGGTCCGTTATAATTATTGGTTTTTTTGACATATGCGTCACTTCAGAACAAGTTCAGTGATTCTTCGAGTACAAATTTTTTCCGTACCACAGTGTTTGAAAATCCTAAAAAGCTGGCCAAAAATCAGAATCCCGATATTTCACTTCGTTCGAGTACCCATGTAAGGTTTTTGGGGTCGCCGATTTCGAAAATGGAGTCAAAAATACAAAATCAAAATGTGGGACCCAAAATGGCGGAAACTTTTCTAGAATTATCCATGCATTTACTTGAAAATAAGTATTGAGGGGTTTTTGGAGTCGTTGATTTCGAAAATGAAGTCAGAGATCCAAAATTCAAAATGGTGGACCCCAAATGGCGGATATCCTCCTAGGATTCTCCATGTATTCACTTGAGAATGAGTATTAAGGGGTTTTTTGGGTCGCTAGTTTTAAAAATCATCTCAGAACAACGCGTCCACTTTTAAACCTGCATCGCGGATTCTGCGATAAACGAACCAAAAATGTTATTTGATATATGTCTTTATATTAGCTATGGACCTAATAAATTTTTGTTAAATAATTAATAATCTTTCTCTAACATTTCACTGATGTATATTCAAGTATATGGAAAAGTTTAAATTTTTCTAATAAGAAAACCAAACATCTTATTCTACATGTTCATCTTTTTATTATTCATTGACTTTTTATATATTTTTCCATTAGGTATTATTTTTTTCTCTTATTTCCTTTTCTCTATGAAAAAAAAACACTTCGTCTTATAGATATACATTCGAATGTATGGAAAATCTTTTAAATGATGGTAAAATTTGTTTAAGACACCCGATATACTATCTACAATACATATAGAAAATTACAAATAGTACAGTCAATCTGTCAAATTTTATCGAAAAAAATACCAGAAAAAATATTTTTCAGAAATCGCTAGTGGAGCATTCGGGAAGCCTGACCTGAATAATGCGGGATCGTTCAGGGGCGGATTTTTGAGGAAACTCAAAAAGTTTTTGGATTTGATATATCTCGGAAATAGTAGGTTTCTGGGAAACTTTGTGAGGACAAAAAATGTTGGGGGCAAGGTTTTCCACAATTTTTTCCATTGAGTTGACATGCTGCGATGAAAATTGAAATCAATAGATGGCGCTGAAGTACAAAAAAAAGCTTTTTCTCGCTTTTTGGCATCAAAAATTTTTCGTATCACAAAACTGTCAAGACTAAGTTGTTCGTGTCAAAAGAACGTACAAAACGTATTAAAAACTTTTCTTGTCTGACTTAGCGTTCACGAGTTACAGCGTTACAAACCTGCCGCCGTAGATTTCCTATTCTTTCCGACGAGGGCGACGTTAGTGTGGGTACGTAATAAATCATTACTTCAGACTGAATCAATAATTTTTCTGTAAGTGGGACGTTCAAATTATCCCTAATTATGATAAATTGTTATTATAAATTAATATTTACTATTATTGATTCTTTTACTAAAACTATGCTGATTTTCAGTATTGAACGTGATTTAAGAAGGTTTCTAAAATTTCATATCAAACGAGCTGTACAAAAATGTGCTTATAAGCGATAAAAACACCATTTTTTTGGTACTTTAGCGACATCTATTAATTGGACTTTTCATCGCAGCATGTAGACACAATGAGGAAAGTTGTAGAAATCATTGCCCCTAACATTTTTTCTCCTTAAAAATTTTACTGAAAACCTACCATTCCCAGGTGTATCAAATCCGAAAACTTTTTGAGTTTTCTCAAAAACCTGCCCCTGCAAAATACTGCATCTCTCAGATTTAGCTTTTTTATGGAAAAAAAGTTTGATGGTTTTTTTTCCTCCAAAAACGGCCTCTTTTTGTGACAGATTGACTGTACTAAAAGGATATATTCAACAGCCTTAGCGCCATGGGGCGCGTGGAGAATCACGATATATCAGCGCGCAAACAGTGAGACGGCACGAAAAAAAACGACTTCCCTTGAAATGGGTCAGCTCGGGGCAGCAAGTGAAAACGGTTTCGAAAAGTAGACACTTTTCCGCAATAGAATCAACAAATCTCGACACAGGAACTCGAAGGAAAAAAAAATGAATTCTCTGCGTTACCTTGTTAATCAGGTACAAAAGGGGATCAATTTTTCCCCTTCGATACATCGCACACTTCGTAAAAATGTTTCCAAAACCTTATGTGCGTACCTTCACGAGCATTTTCCAGGTCACACAAACATTTTGTCACCAAAAACTCACTGAATGTGGTAAATTTTAGGAAAATGCCTGCCATTTCGGGCCCGCTACTTTAAGTTTTGGTTTTTTGACTTCATTTTCGAAATCAGTGACCCCGAAAACCTGATATGAGTACTTGAACGAAGTGAAATATCGAGATTCTGATTTTAAGCCAGCTTTTTGGGATTTGTACATGAAATTCAGAGAAATAGAAGCACGCATTCCTATATATGAAATGCTCAACAAACAATAAGTATAAATGCCATTTTCCTTATTATTTGGCTTTTTCCACAGATCACATGTGGAGATATTTTCCTTTAGAAATATAGTAACAATTTCGCTAACAAAAAGTTAATGCTCTACTGAGGAAGCAAGTGCACTGGGTGCAACAGGGAAAAATGAATAGTGCTCTGGACCCTTGATTGCGAGGCAGTGTACTCATGACATTTTGCGTGCTCACTCTCAGAAAGAATTTCCATGGGAATTTTGTCTCGCTTTTCACTCCAGGACGAGTGTTAACCATATTAACTTACCATGTAGGGATTCCAGTCGTTACCTCCTCTACCTCAGAGTATTGTACGCATGTACTCAAAATCTGTACTGTACATAGTGAGAATGCTTCCTGAGACTACAAAAACAGTCATTTCGTTCATGAACTCCAATTCTTCTATTTCAGCATGTAGAGAGTGGAAGCCAAATTAAAATTCACAACTGTTCATATTTCAGAGAATATTAGGAATATATTCTTGTTTCAGAGGTTATAAGAATTTTTAGTCAGATCTCTGCTTCAAATAATTTATTATATTATTATAAGCTTTAGGTTTAATGATTGATAAATTAGGATTTTGATATGAAAATCGATATATTGTGTTGAAATTTTGGGAAAATAATTTGGAATAATAGAGAGCATGTTTGTATCTCCGATTTGAGATATTATTATACTCAGATGATGCAATTGTATCAATTCAATTTCAGCTGCCCGTGTGGAAATGTTAGGTTGACCCTCGCGAGGACCTACGTAATTTTCCCCTTTACTGCGTTGGCCCTACGTTGGAAAACTACGAAGGGCCAACATAGTTTCGACATGCTCATCTTCGAAGGCCCCACGAAGGTTGCCCCGGGAGGGCCAATGAAGTGGCCCTCTGTAGTGCCCAGCTAACCCCCCTGTAGGGCCTGTATAAGCCCTAGTTTTGAAAATAAGTTTTGAAAATTTTGGAATAAAAGTTTAATTTAGAGCTATAAGCGCAGTAGATGCTACTCTTTAGTGTTTGGTGAAATCGCGCTTGAAATTATAAGAAAAAAAAACCCTCAAAATATATAATCACACATATTACATGATTTTTCTCGAGATATACATGCATCTACTTATGACTAATTGGTACATCGTAACTTTAAACGCTGAAATAACAATCAAAATATTGGACGCAACGGTGGGGATTCGAACGCATAACCTAACGCACGCTAATCGACGAGTATATCCATGCGACCATTCAGACTAGTTGTCAGCAGTCAGAAAAAAAGAGGAATCGATTCTTAAGAACATAGAAATTAGAATTATATGGTCTGAACATTTTAATTTTTCAGTTTACACCTAATGTATGAAAATTAGATATTTTATATTATTGAATGCATCAATCATATTTGTTTCAAAAATTAAATGTTTTCAACCCCTTGAAAATATCAAAAATTGGAAAAAATTCCAAATCATGTTCAAAGCTGTTCACCTAAAATCTTAAATAGATTTTGTAGATTCTTAGGGTAAATGACTGTAAATGACTTTTTTTACAATTATTTAACATAAAACTGTACAAAATCCATGTTTAAAATTTTAGGTAAGAAGCTTTGGAAACATTTTAGAATTTTTTATTGATTCTTGACACTTAGGGGTTGAAACTGACAGCCTTCCCCGGCAGATAGGGGGATGGAACTTTTTTTACAAATATTCAGCATAAAAACGTACAAAGTACATGTTTGAAATTTCAGGTAAGAAGCTTTAAAAACATTTCAGAATTTTATATTGATTCTTGACACTTAGGGGTTAAAATTGACAGCCTCCCTCCCCCCTCAGAGGATAGGGGGATGTAACTTTTTTTTACAGTCATTTAACATAAAAATGTGCAAAATGCATGTTTAAGATTTAAGGTAAAAAGCTTTGAAAACATTTTAGAATTTTTTATTAATTCTTGACAATTAGGGGTTGAAACTGACAGCCTCCCCCGGCAGATAGGGGGATGAAACTTTTTTTACAATTACTCAAAATAAGAATCTACTAAATCCATGTTTGTTATTTCAGGAGAGCATCTTTGAAAAAATTTTAGAATTTCCTATTCATTCTTGACACTTAAGGCTTGAATCTGACAGCCTCCCATGGCAGATAGGGAGATGAAACCTCTTTTTAATTAAATTAGAAAAAACCGTAATTTTTTCTCCTAACTTATTCAAATTGAGTTTTTACCTTGTTCAAATTGTGCAATTTTATTAATTCCAACTTGAAATTTAATTGATAACAGGTCTCAAGAGCCCTCACTGAAATATAATTAATAACATTGCACTACTTGAAAAGAATAAAAACTCATAATGGTCATGCAAAAATGCCCTTTATTAATTTTTGAAACATTCTCCAAAATTTCAGCACAGGAAATTTATTTTGCTGACTAAAATGCCGTCGAATATAGTAGAATGTGATAATTGTTCATGTGATGGAGAATAAAGGAACGTTGAAAATAAGATTTTTCTAAATTGTCCAATTTTGATGTTGTCTATACCTAAAAAAACTATTCTAGACTGATTCATAAAAAATGTGATTAGAATTAATTTTCAATGAAAAATTTGTGCTGAATTGTGTTCAGCGAGTACAACAAAATTGTCTTATGACAGTTTTTCGTATCCCCAAGATTTTCAAAAGGCAACACTTTTTAAAAATCGTATTTTGCAGATTGTGTCTCTGAATTTTATTTTCCGAAAAAAATTTTTCGCAGAACAATTGAACACAAATTGAGCACAATTCAGAACAAAATTATTTTATAGAAAATCCAAAATCGCTGTGGCAACTTCTTAGGCATTTGGAATGATCCAAATAATTGGAATCCGTTCCAAATCAGAGAGTTTTGGACTCAAACATAAATTGATAAATATTAGGTAGAATGCAATCAACAAAAAAAGATTGGGAATATAAAAGCATTGAATAATTTCCAACCGCAAATATGTGATTTCTAACAAAACATATAAATGTTTAACTCAAACAATTCATTATATTCAATTTCTATAATTTTAATCACTTACATGATGAAATTGAATTTCATGAGAGGTGACTGTGAAGAAAAAATTTTCAACAAAAGAGATGAATATCCAAACAGTAAAAATCTCCTGTCAAGAAGATTACCACTTTCTTCGAAATTGTTAATTTTTTATTACTGAAAATCGGTTGTCTGTAAAACAATTGAAATCTCAATCAGCAAATATGAATGTTCAGAAAAAAAGTGTCTACGATATAGATTTTTTTTAATAGAATATCTGAACTCATAAAAAAAAAGATGAGATTTAACCAATAAAGATTTTTAAGTCAAGCGGAAAATGAGTTTCACCTAAATTGTTGAGTTTTCAACTAAAAAAGATGAAAACTTCGGATATTGAGACAATTTATAGTTAATAAGGAAACAAATTTCAATCAAATTGAAAAACTTTATATGAAAGAGGATGAAATTTACGCAAAGCAATGAAATTTTCTATTAAAAAATATGAATTTCTAACGAAAAAGATGTTTTTCAAACGTAATAGATGAATTTTGAATACAATATCCGAATCTTAGAGACACGAGGTAAGCTTACAAACAAGGAAGATTTTTTAGTCACGTAAAACCAAGTTTCACCCGAGATATCGAAGTTTCAACCGAAAAAGAATAAAATTTCGAACCGAAAAAGATTTTTTAGTCAAGGCAGAAACAAAATTCAATCAAATTGTTATTTTCCTTTCAAATAATACGAACTGTGTACGAAAACCTTATATTTTTCATTCTGAAATATGAATTTTCAGCAGAAAAGGATATTTACAACAAAGTAGATGAGTTTCAACCGAAGTATTCACATTTTCAAAAGAACTTTTGAGTTTTCAACCAAAAACGATTCTTAGTCAAGCAGAAAACCAATTTCACCTATATTGTTGACCTTCGAACTGAAAAAGATGAAATTTTTATCAAGAAAGAGAAATTCTCCACATAACAGTTGAATTTTCAACACAGAAATATAGATTTTCAACGAAAGGAATGATTCCAATTCGAATAGTTGGATTACCGATAGAAAAAGACGGATTTATTGGGAACCAGTTAAATTTTTACCCTCAAAATATGAATTTTTAACAAAAAGTTCCTTTCCATCTAGGTAATTGAACCGAAGAATCGATTCTTCGAACGAAAAGAATAACTTTTCTAATAAATTATTTCATTTCAACTGTAAAATAGAATATCCCCCAAAGAAACAGAATTTTCAAACTAGGAAGACGAACTTTTCTGTATAACAGTTAAATCGTTATCTTAAAAATACCAATTTACAAAAAACAAGATACTTTTCAACCGAATCGTTGACTTTCCTCCTAACATTATCGAATTTTATTCCCAAGAACATGATTTTCCAACAGATAGTTAATTTCAATCAACTTCTGATAAAATAAGGGGGAAATTTCAATCAAAATTCAACAGTAAACGTTTGGTGGAAATCGGAAACATTTTTTCATATGAGGAGAAGTAGAAAGTAGTTTAGGAAGTGTAAAGTTGAGAATAATATATAATATTGTATAATATATTATATAATATTATATAAAATGATAATAATCCATATTATTGTCATACACGGAGAAAAGCTGGCTAAGAAATGTTATCGAAGTATTGGGTTGATTTGAGACATATAAAGTATGAAGAGAATGTTTGACATTATGGCACGTTATGTGGAAATTGAAAACCAATTTGTTATACACTGATGAGAAATCGAAAAAGAATTCGGACTATTTTAATAAAGTTTCCAAATGTAAAATTGATCAAACTTTCGATTATGCAGGGTTGATATTTTTATTGGAACCTTCCTTAGCTCGACGAATTTCGATGCATGTTTCTTAGTAAACAATGTAATATTTATTTATAAGTTCAGCGATATTCTGAATCAGTTGAATTTGTAGTTTATTCCAGTTGCTAGAATCAAGGAATTTCACAGGATCAAATATTTTATTTATTTATACTTATTAAATATACTTTATATAATAATTTAATTAAACTTTATTAATAACTAAACTTTAATTAATAATTATACTTTATTTATACTTATATTTAAATTTATTTATTTACACGAAACACTCCAGCTTTGAAACTCCATATCTCGGCTGGGAATTGACCTAGAGAACTGTGCAGGAGCTCATTTGGAAGGTATTTTTAAGCTCTTTTGAATGATATATATTATAATTATGCCAAGATGTTTTCTCTCGCATAAGGGGCCAAAACTGAAAACAAACACTACGAAATTTTTGTCGTATATTTAACCGCTCGCTACTTCGATAAAAAAAATAGTAGAAAAAAAGTAAAAAAAAACAGTTTTTTAGCTTTTTTTCGCACTATCCAAATCACTCGTTGAAAAATATTTTCGAACTAAATTCAGCGATTAGATGAACATTTCCTTCAGAAAGAGCGTTTTTATTCATTGCTATTATTCTTGGAAAATTCGAATCGTAGAAAAAAGTTCACTTAGAAAAAAATGTTTTATTTCGTGAGGAGAATACGTAAAAAAAATTTTATCATAATATAAAAACATTTTTTTTTTGTCGTAATATCTAGTAGCCTTATTACTTCAATATTTTTTTTTTTCTACATTTGCGAATTAAAAAACGCCATGAAATGTACCTGGAGCAATTTTCAAACAAACAAACTTAGTTGCTATGGACCTGACGAAAAAAGAAATATTGAAAAAATTAGGCTACTAGATATTTTGACTAAAAAAAATGTTTTTATATGATAATCAAATTTTTTTCACGCATTCTTCTCACAAAATGGAACATTTTTTTCCAAGTAAACTTTTTTGTACGAATCGAATTTTGGAAGATTAATAGCAATGAATGAAAGCGCTGTTTCTTAAGGAAATGTTCATATTATCGATGATTTTAGTTCAAAAATATTTTTCAACGATTTTACGATTCTACGATCTTTTTCGTCGGAGTAGCGAGCGGTTAAAGATCCGACCGAAATTTCGTATTTTTTGTTTTCAGTTTTTGCCCTTTTTGCGCAAGGAAAATATCTTGGCATTATTTTAATTTATATCAGCCAAAAGAACTCAAAAATACCTTTCGAATGGGCTCCTGCACAGTTCTCTAGGTCAATTTACAGCCGAGATATGGAGTTTCAAAGTTAGCATTGTTTTGTTCTCGGGTGGATTGGGCGGGAGTATATGATAATCCGAATATAAATGGTAAAAACTATAATTTCAAGAATTTTCGATTCCGAATCCTTTCTCTTCCTAGAACTTAAATGTATCGATAATTTTATTGCTTCTGATTTTTTTATTCATTCTGTACGGTTTTCGGATTCAAAGATCTCAAATTTTTGAAAATAAAAAGTCATTTTCCTTCGGAAATCATTGCGATTTTCCTGTTTTTACAGTCTTGCCTAAGAATACCAAAATATCTCCCCGTTCCGAATTTCCGGGACGACAAGTCTACCCACTTCTAAAACTCCCTCAATTTTTCAGGAAAACGAGACGAAACCTGGGAATTAAAATATTTAAGAATAATAATTCGGAATTTCTTGAAAACCTGCAATTAACTTGCAAATATTTATTATTGAACTTTTCCCAAAAACGTTTGCACTCAAGTCAATAAACAAAATAATCTTTTGAAAATAAAACAAAATCTAAATTGGACAATAACTTTCTTTGTAATGCATTAGGACAGACATCTACCAAAAACTGTGCATACAAACAATTCGCTATCATTCGTTGAGATGAAGAAGAATTTTCCTCCAAATTTCGCAAAGCCGAAAACCGAGCAGAAGATAATATCTTATTTCCAAATAAGGTTGACTTGTCTTTCGAATATTTCCCTCCGTGTAAAATTTCATTCATGTTGTACGCTATCGCCCAAAAAATGCAGTATTCGATAATTCGAATTTTTCATGATCCGAATTTTGTGGACGTTCCGTCTACTCTAAATGCATCAATTTTGACTGAAATAACGGGAATAACAATAAAGGTAAGTGCCAATACGTTCCATAATTAATTTCCCATGTATTTTCTGAACTACAAGGAGCGCAAGGCTCACGAATCATAAAAGTTTCAAGACGTAAATCTTTCTGCAAGCGTTTATGACGAAAATTCTCATAACGCAGAGTGTCAAAGTCCTTTTTTATTTGCATGAATTTACGACTTTTTTAATTCAATCGCTTTCATTTCCGGTCGTTAAGCAGAACGCAAGATGACTCGCATTTTATGTCAGCAGAAACGTAACCTAACACATTACATCCAGTAACTTATGCCATCTTGATAATGAAATATTCCACACGCATTTCTAGTGGAAAACGTGCTCCTGAAAAATACACTCTGAATTTAAATTAGAGTGAATTTCAACTAAATGAATTTATAAATGAGTTATCAACTAATGGAATAGTAAGATCTTAGCGTTTCACAAATGAGCAAGTAAATAATCGTAAGTTTATTCGATTAAAGTAAATTGGTGAATATTTCTTTTCGTTTTTAATTCACTAAATGCAATATATATA
>WSXT02167938.1:0-23523 GCA_011762715.2 Neuroterus valhalla | reverse complement strand
TACATCTAAACTCGTCTGTCGATAATCGACTGCGCTCAGGAGTTTTGGTTTTCTGCAGTTTTCCTCTCCTCTGACTATATGTTCAGGCGAATGCGAGCATTTTAAATAAAAAATCCAGCTGCAGACGGTAGGGGTTTCAGAGATTGAGTACGTCAGGCATTGCTTGGAGGCTTATTATGAGAGTTGGGGTTATTGGGGATTTCGGGAAGGGATTTGGTTCAAAATTTTGGAAGATAAATTTGAGATTTTGAACAAGGTAAAAAAATTGTCTACAAATTTTGATTCAATTGACTAAATGTTGTATGCAAATGTAGCTTATTGTTTTCTCAGGCTTCTCCCAAACTTTTAACCCGATATCTCATTCGATGCGAACGTGAGTTGTTGCAAACAAAAATTACAATTCGAATCACGTGACTCATGTATCACATGGCCTCGAGTTATCTAACGGATTTTAAAAGATTTTTGCTGTTATAGGTTTCTCATTTCAGTGAATCAACAATGTTATCTACGATTGAATAAACCGTTGAAACGAACTAAAAACCTGTGGAGACCAAGATGAAATCTGACGTTGTCTATGCGTGGAGCTGCATCAATTGAGAAAGTCGATACTTGCACAAATTATATGAGCAAAGATACGTTACCATAGGTACATTCAGTTTGCGCATGTTTGATCGTTTTTATGCATCCAACATCAGTCGGACGTGGTCTCAAAATTTTCACGCCGCCAACCGAATTCCCCAGAAATTGAAAGCGCCGGCGATTTTTTTTGTATTTGTAAAAAGATTTTCAAGTTGGAAAATCGGTAGAGTGAATTGTTTTTATGTGAGCTCAGCGTGGAGTTCCACATTCAGAAATCCCAATTGTCCGATTTATAAAAAAATAATAAGTTTCAACTTCTTAAGATCAAAAAGATATTATCGTGTGCAGTATTCGAAAATTTTTGGATAATGATAACTGTAACAATTAATAATTCCGATAAAAATATTAATAACTGTAGCGCTATGAATGCAATTTTTTGGTAACTTGGACAAATATTGAAAATTGATTTCTTGTTTTTTTTCTTCCAACATATAATTCAACAATCAAATGAACTTATCTTGAGTGGTTATATACATTTTTTGACCGGAAAATTAAGGAAAGTTTGGATTCTTTTAAAGATATGTAGCAGTAATTTTATTGCATGATAGTTCTTATTTTCCAATAGTACAATCCTTGATGGAAAAAAGCATGCGTTAATACAAAAATATTGATAATTAGTGAAATTATGGCGTTTCCCTGAGACAGTTCAGCAGGTCAACTGAAATCAAAGAATCATAAAAATTTAATAAGTATAGGGTTACTACTAGTTAATGAACGATCAATATACTAATTATTTTGATTTTTCTGTAAACGGGAATGTGTTTCCCAATAATTCAATTTTTCAAGGCCTAAAAAATTCTTATCTGTAAAATAAAAATTTATGAATAAAAAAGCGATCGTTCACTATCTGACGACAATATTACGTACATTTGAAAAAAATGAAGAAAATCGGTCGAATAGTTTTTCGGCAATCGCGTCCACCGGAAACGCATTTTTGGAAAAAAAATTTTTCGAGATATTGAAGTGGATTGGGTAAACTTACAAATCATCGTTGATTCCGGGACCATATGATGTGTCATCTGCACTTGATGCAGCCTCCAAAACATCAATCTGGTGTTGTCTGCTGGCCATTTGTCCCTTCCTTGTCGCTCCGTTCGCCCGCAGCTCGGCCCCCACCTGGCTCGGATCTCTATGAAAATTCGGGAAAATGTTCTCAAGGAATTGTTCTTCACGATAAAAAATAAAGTTTTTACGAATTTTTTTTTAAAAAGTACGTATATAACCCCTTGGAGTCATGGCGTTCGATTGCAATTATATGCAGAAGCCAAGAGATGACAGAATGTAGTATTCCCTCCATCATGCTAAATATTACGACGTTCAGAGGGCGGAAAATATACCCCTGCTCGCTTCTACTTTCTCTGTTCCACCTTAACTTAATATTCTTAGACTTAGAATATTTAGAATTGATTGGTTCCTACTAGGGTTTAAGCAGTTAGAGAAAGGTTTTTAAAAAAATTATGATGGGTTGGGGCTATAATCATTTCAAAAGAGTCATTCCGGGGGGGGGGGGGATCCTATTTATTGAAAAACTAATTTTTTCATGAATATGTGTAGTAAATAGATATAAAACTAAACAAACTGATATTCAAGAGATCATTCTTTGAAAATTTGCTCCTTATAATTCTATAGCAAAATCATCTTTGTTTACACGTACGGCCCGGGTAAAAAATCTGGAAAACGTTTGCGTACTTTTGGATCATTGTGTCCTACCTATGATTGTGTTGATTTTCTACTTAAGGCTGCTGAAGCGATTTTGTGAAGGGTGCAACTTTTTTTGATGATCTAATACCATAGGTACATCCTATGTAAAAAATACCCTTATCATACTTACTGTTGAAAACTTAATTAGAGTGTCCATCTTTGGTGAGTAAAATGGAACTTATTTTCCTGAAAAAACACCATTGTCACAAGACCGATCCGTATTACTATCATTGAAGCTCGTCAAGCTGACTCACCTCTCCTGTCATTTGTACACCGAAGTGCCTTCTTAAGTCCCCCTCTGATGAAGTTCGAGTATCTCGACCTCAACGCGGGGAACGAGCTCACGCACGTTGCCCCCGCTGCCGACGGCCTCTCCAATAACTGAAGTCAGTTTCGCTTCTCCTCCCCTGTGCCTCATTTCCAACCTCTATGAAGATGTCACCATCCCTGGTCTGCCGAACACCTTTGATTTTAACACGAAGGGTGTCTGGCTTCACCGTCCTTTCGATGTTTCTGAGGACCTGGGCGCAGCTCAAACATCCGGCTGGCCTCATCGAAACCGCCTCGGGCCAAGCTAATTTATGGCTCCCCTTCTCCTTCGTTGCCTTTTATACAGGCCTTGCTATTATCAGAGAGCTCGCCGCTACATGCACAGGAGACTGAACCCGAGTCTTGATCTTTTTGGGCGCGGGTTTTCTCGCGCTCTTCTCTCGCCTTCTTACTCTAAGTTAGCTACTGTCAGCCTTTCTGCCTGCTTTACCTCCCTTATTTCACGTGCGAGCTTGTCGCGTAGAAACCGTTCGTATAAATTTCCCGTGCTTATCCTACTCTTAAGATGCTTTTCAATCACTCAAGCACTCTAACTGCTTCATCAAGTCCATCTTGGATCGGCATGTACATATTTTCATGTGTTTTACAGAATGCCACTATTCTATTCAGCACCCCCTCTATCTGATCGAGTCCTTGGATCTCCTTAGCTCTCCAATCACTCATCGTTATCTTATTTTGCTTTGCCTGAAAATTTTCAGACATTATAGTTTTAATCGTAAAAGTTGTTATAAGAAATAAGAATCTCAATTTTCCGGTCAAAATATGCAAGATACGAAAAAATGTTTGATAGAAATTTTTTCTACTGAAAACAGGTCTACAAATTTGTTACTGACCATATTTCCATAAGTGGGTAGTTTTTGTTCTGAATTCTATTTTTGTCTAAATATAGGGATAGCATAATGGAAAGATTTGTCAAAGGTTCACATATCATTTTTCAAGTTCTCTGCACAAATACATGGTAAGTACAAAGACTGGGCGCGTGGCGCGAGGTGAATATATCATCGAGCGCGAACCGTTATATTCTGCAGAAGCTCTGAAAGTGTAACCTCTAACACACGACTAAAGAATATCAGGTTGGGTCTGATCGCAGCAAGTAGCAAGAGTGTAGAGTTAAATTTTCTTTTCCCTGAGTCTGAACATCGTGACATTTAGCGGAAACTGTGTGATCTGAAATTCAACTGTCTGAAATTTATTTATTCGTTTATTGCAGGGTGTTTTGAATCTTAAGCTTCTTTCTCCTAAAATTAAAGAATATGGTGCTCGTGCTTTTCTTCGAAACATAAAGCAACTGGTTTTGCAAGTTAAAGCAAATCGAGAGCTCAGTCTCGGTAGCAGTGAAATAAGCACTCATTGGAGGGACGAAGAACTTCACAAAAGGATTCATCAAATTGAAGCACTAATACGAGAAGGAAAAACATTGCAGAGTATTGATGTGGCCGAAAAAACCGCTTTACTGGCAAAGGAGTCTTTGTACTATTTTCGTCAGTATCAGAGGAATCGGTTTATGTTGTATTTGACCTTGATGTGGTTCGGTTGGATTGCTTTATTGTTTCTGAAAGTTTCAGGAAGACCACGTCGGGACGATCAATCGTTCAGATTATATCTTGCGAAAATAGGCTTCTTTGGCATCCTTTTTCTGCTGTTCATTGAATATATAGGTAGGAGAAAACTTAAATAAAATGGAACAAGTTCGAATTGTTCTCACAATATTTCAATTCAACGACGCCTCAGCTTCTAATGTATGGTTTCACATTTAACATTCTGAATTTTCAATTGAAAAAAAATGAAATCTTAAATTCGCCTTATTGCATTAGTCAGTTCATTGAACAGTTCTTACTTGCATGGATTGAACCTCATGTTAAAATCCTTCAGTTTCAGGTTATCGAGATGTGCGTTTATTATTATACGGAATTGTGGCAATTTGTTCCCTGTTGCTGGCAGTAAGAGAAGCAATTCTGACCGTCCCTTTATTGGAAATACAAAATGCTACATCTCCTCGAGTTGGGGTGATAATGATTATACTTCTCATCATGATTATGTTCGCTGGACTAATCTACAGAACGCTCTTTACTCTTGCAATGTTGTATACTGTCTTATTGCAAAAAGTGTTGCTGAAAGGTAGCCATCCGTGGCTATTATGGACGGGAGTTATTCTGGCGGTATTCCCGTCTCTACCGGTTGTCGAACCACAACCGCGAATTATTATTGTGTAAGTATATAATTTAATGACTTATCATTCATCAGTAAATTCTAGTGGCGTGCAAAAGTGATTTTTCTTGACATTCCGATTTGGGCTCCTATCGTTTGAAGGCGAACTTTCTGGTGGTTTATCGATTTACAGAAATCGGATTTGACAGCATATAATTTTGTCAGAAGAACGCTGATTCCAGTACGTTAAATTGTAGGAAAACTATGTATAAATTTAATACAAAAGCGGTGCTTATTAGTGAAATAGCGCGGATGTCGGTGAATGTAGGCAATTTCTGTACAAAATAAAGCAACAGATGATAAGACGTCCATTCAAAAGTCTCATCCTTTAAAAAACTAAACCTGTAGTAGTGTCCAGCTGAGTGTTTTTGTCGTGTCGGTTCATTTTAAAGTCTGACCAACTTAAAGAGAGTTGGACAAGCTGAGGAACTATCTCAAGAAAGTTTTCAGGTAGAATCGTAGAGCAGATTGACCCATTACACCACGAGAAGTGCGCTTCCAGATTAAACATCTTCCTTAGGTCAGACGCAGTCGTTATGCAGGCTGCCGACATCTAGTCATGGGAAATTCGCTGGTGGAGAGGACTTCAACATTTAAGCTCAAGTTTCTCGAGGATAATGTATTTTCAACATCTAGACTACTAGGTTTATTAAATAAAACAAGGAGACTTTCAAAGAATGGCAGAGAATTAGAACAATCTCAAATTTTATTTCTGAATCCAAATTTTTCGGTGAAGACATATTTGAAACACTTTGTGTAGTATCGAAGTATTAAAATTTTATTCCTCGAACCCAATTCTCTCAAAAAGTGCTATGTTCCATCCCGAAGAAAAGGTTCAATTATTAAAACAACAAGACCTTCCAAAAACCATACGAGTATCTGAAATTTTATTTGTCGACCCAATTTTCCCCAGAAAGGTATATTTGCATATAGTATATTATGTATAAGTAATACTCTGCCTGGTGGTTTAGTTTGGTATCCCTTTAAGAAATATTTGCTTGACGCCATCCGCTCCTTCATTCTGTAAAGAAACCGTCTTCATTCATTGGCCCAAACTTGAATTTCGGATCGAATCGGAGAATGCGATTTTAATCTAGATTGGTTTTTAAAATTCTACATTCGAACGAAATATTTTTGCATACCACTGGTTAATACTTAGGAATAGAAATGTGATCTGTAGTAACATGACAATAATGGATTATTTAAATGATCAACAATGCAATTACATTCAGCTTTTGAAGTCAGATTCCTCACTTTCGTTCAGAACGTTTTTTGATACGGTACTCTCTTCTAACACAGTGAAATGAATTCAACTTCCTTGACATTTAAGATTGTAACCTCTTGCTTTCAAAACTTTTTAATTAAGAATGATATTTATTCCAGAATGATCAGCTTATGTTTAGCGGGTGTGGCATGTGTTAAGGGGAAATCATACAAGATACTGAAACTCATAGAAGGTCTGCGCCTGATATCAACTGGACTTGTGTGTATAGAGTATTTAGAGGGCCGTTCTTGGATATCTTGGACAATATTAATTAGCACACCTGTTTGCATTTGGGCATATCCTCTTGACTCTAGGCTACGAATTATTGGCGCTGTTATCCATTTATTGTGTCCTCTTGCACTACTATCTGCATCTTATGAGCCTCTCTTCTTTCTGACACTTTCTGGCCATTTACTATGTTGGCCACTTTCAGAAAAACAAAGAGAATTAGAGGAAAACGATAAACGAATGAGCATGCAAGATCTTGTAAGGGCTGCTTCTCTTGTATCCTTTTGGAAATATGATATGAGTGGAAGTTTAATAATTTTTATTTTAAAAATTATTCATCAAAAGGAGGTATTCTCTCAATCTAGTTTTAACCCTCACTGGGAGTCATCGTAAAATATTCAAATTGAGATACAAGTCTAATTTGTATCGCACTCATGATTATTTGTGGATATGAAATTGAATATTTATGTTAAATTACAACATGTTTCCAAAAATTTGAGAGATTAAAATTAGATTAAAACCGAAATCAAATGTCTATGGAACATTCAAGTTGATATCCGAAATTCCTGGAAATTGGAAAATAAAACCTGAGAATCTCAAATTTGGTCGTTGGATTTCTGGGTTTCTTTTTTTTTTAATTTTCAGGGATTTTGATTATTAATATGTTTCTATTCAAATAAGCGGTCGTCTCACAGTATCAAGTGATTTGTATTTTTCAAGTAAAAGCGAAAATTATTTCTGAATTACCTACAGCTACTTTCAAACTTCAATAATAAGTGTGCATATTCGGACATTTTTTGTCCACAGAAAATAAATTTTTTTTTATTTAATAATTATTAGGGGTATTTCCCGCAGGTTGAATTTTACGATTACATTCCTGGAAACTCCTAGATACTCCTTTTATAGAATTGCAGGGTGATTTTTTAACAGAATTAGAGCAATTTCATAGGAAAATAATGTTTAATCTCCAAATTTGGAAAAAATTGAATCGTTTCTTTAGATTTTGGAACTGATGGAATAACGTTTCTTTCGTCTCAATGTCATTAATATGTTTCATCAGACGATACAAAAATTTTAGTTCCAAACATAGCCTTAGCAAAATTAAAACAGATGTTATACACGCTGCTTTGTTTCTTCGGTACCGGCAACATGGCGAGTATAAGCTCTTTCGATCCAGGATGGACAAGGCACTTCATCACAATTTTTTCTCCGTTCACAATGATGTCTCTCATCTTATTCAAGATAATGATACCTTTAATATTGGTCGGTTGTGCAAGTCGGGCATTTGCATCCTCCACCGTATTTTTAGGAGTGCTTCTATTGGGAGATTGTTTAGCATTGCCCCTTATGTACGGTGTTACCAATCAAGGAAGTTGGTTGGATATTGGAAGTGCAATTAGTAGATTTACGATAGCTATCACATTACCTTGTCTACTCCTACTTCTCTACTACTTATCTCATCCACTTATGACGCTAAAGATTCCCGCGAGTTTCATGAATGCTATAAAGGAGGCATCTCTTCGATATTGATAGTCATTCTTGGTTTATCAGTGGAATTTAGTAATTTTACAGAAAATACGAACTTGTAATTTTTATGGAACAAAAAAAGATACAAATAAGTTGAAATGATATTCATGATACCCAATGTTAACACAATTTGGCGGTAATTCTTGTTGCAGTTAGAAAGTACTCTGAAATAAGAGTGATAATTCCATATTGTTTGTTCTGTGTAATGAAAACGGTAATAATAGGTTGTTTCTTACAAGAAACTGAGATTTATTATCATCGGAAATAGCTCTTGCTGTATTTGACAGTTTTGAGCATTATATTGTGTAACGACGTAGTCAAAAGAACAAAGGATGTATATTGCTGTGAGCTAATCACCAATTTTATACCTATTTTTAATATACCTAGTCAGTATTAATACTCCTTGTAAATTTGATATCCTCTGATGCTAGAAGAAAGCAGTCAAGACCAGCTTATATAATAGAAGACACTGTCAATTTTTTTAAAGACTGAACCTCGCGAATTTAACATTGAGTCTGCATAGAAAAATCCCTATCATTGCCCCTCCCCTCCTGCCGCCCTAAGTTCGTGACGTCATTTATGGACAAAGAGTATCATACAAATTAATCGGCCTGAACAAAGATTTTGGTTAATATGTTATAGTTTATAAATTGAAATACATGTTGGCAAATATAAATATTGTTAGTTTGATTTGATACCTGAAATAAGGAAGTGAGTAGGTGCAGCTCTCTTTATATACTCATCATTGGATAATCAGAGACCAAACTCTATTGCAGAATCCAATTCGTCGTTGTGTCACTTGCGTACGTAAAAGAGCTGTTACAGTTCAACAACTTATGTGTAGCTTGCCTGATTTTAGGACAATTTACTTGTAGGTCTTTCACTCATATTGGGATCGACTACGCTGGTCCCTTCTCTGTTCGATTTGCTCCAGGTAGGGGTCAGAGAAACTATAAAGGCTATATCGCGCTGTCCGTTTGTTGTGTGACTCATGCTATTCACTTGGAATTGGTTTTTGATTATACTTTTCAAGGTTTTTATGCAGCTTATTAAACGCTTCATCGCTCGTAGATGTAAGCTCTCACATGTATACAGCGATAATGCTACAACTTTTCGAAGTGTCGATCGTGAGTCGAGACACAATCTTTCTCAGATACGAAAGGACGTTAATTTGTTAATTTTTTTCTAGTTGTAGGAACATCCTGGCATTTTATTCTACTAGCAGCTCCTAATTTCGGTGGTCTATGGGGAGCTAGTATTAAAAGTCTCAAGCATCATTTGAGATGTGTTGGCTCGTATACCTTAACTTTTGAGGAATTCACTACCACTCAAGCTAGAATAGGATCAGGCCTAAATTCAGGTCCGATTGGCCCTCATTCTGATGATTTTTCGTATCTGGCACCAGTTAATTTTTTAATGGGTGCCCCTTGCTCCTGAATCTTCTGCGGAACTCGTTCCAGGAAATCGATTGACAGGGTGGCGGATCGTACAATGCATCGTGGGAATGTTTGGGCAAAGGTGGAACGTTGAATATTTGTATTCCTTGCAACAGCGTTATAAATGGAGACAAGAGCGCCTCAACATGAAGGTTGAAGATATGGTGTTAATTGAACATGATGCTCTCGCACCTTAAAAATGAATTTTGGGTCGCATCATCATGTGTTATTAGGGAGAGTATAAGCGTGTCCGTACATTCGGGGTAAAACTGCTGCTTGAGAGTTCGACCAATCGATCTCAAAAATTGGCCTGTCGTCTATATCTCCGGTTGAGGCTGCTGAATTATCGGACTCTCTCGAACAGAATGTAGTTTAGGTGACCCTCTTTAAGAGTAATTCGCCTTCATACGATAACTGTTATTTTCGAGACTGCTCGAAGATAGGAATGATCAGTGATGGGTGAATTACTTTTTTTTTAAAACTAGTTACCTTTACCGTTACATCACGAAAAAAGGAACTAGTTACCGTTGCCCTTTAGTTCAAACATGAAGAAAATGTTAGTTTTATCATTTTTAGATACATTTTCAGTTCTAAGGCTTTGCTCTCCTTCGCCATGATCGAAGGCTTGGACATCACTTGATAACTGTTTAATTGTTCTTTCTGCGGCAATCCTCCACTGGCCTTCTGGCCATTCTCCACTCCTTATGTTCCTCAACTAGTTCGGACCAGTAAAGTCTTGTCTGAAAGCTAGTTTTGCTGTCCTGTCCGAGAATTTATTGCTTCCGATGTAACTGTTTCCAGGGATCCAAAGCAGAGAAAATCGGTGTCCTATTGCTAGATTGCTAAGTGCTTCATAGTACTCCCACGCTAATAGCGACGTAGTCTTTGTACTTTGCAGAGCCATAATAGTCGCCCTGCTATCCAGGCAGATACGCATGTTCCTTTTATTGACATACTCCAGTGCCTTGTAGGCGCACTGGAGCAGAGCCATAATCTCGGATCGACGGACTTGCGCATGATCCTATCGGAATCGTAAAGTCCATTCCACTCCTCCTTCGGTAGACACCTGCTTCTGCTTTCTTCTTGTTTCTGGAAGCGATCTGTGAACCAGTTGTCTCCATCAGTCGGCAGATGTGTCTCGACGTTGGGATCTGCAGCTTCGTCGGGATCCTTCATCCGTTAACCACGTATAGCCTCGAGGCTGCCTTCGCAACCATGGCCTTGACGGTACGATGAAAGGGCTCTAAACCCGTCAGTGCCCCCAATGCCATCGTGGGTGTCGATTCTTTCCAATCGAGATCGCACAGTCGATAGTTCGACCCTTCTTCATCAGACCGCCGTCACATAGGTTAGTTTGGAAAGCAGGATCTCTGTGTAGATCCACACCATAAGCGATCATGTCCGCCCTGATCACCATTCTAGAGGTGTCGTTTGATGCACTTTCGATATCCATGAAGGTTTCAATCGCTTGAGTTGTACTTTGATCAGAGCAACTTCTCCGCATGGGGCCGTTTCGGTCGAGTGACCAGCTCTATAAGCGTGCTGCACCTTGTGGAGTGGCCTTCTTGGTAGGATCTTGTCGCGGATATATCTATGCACAATTCTTTCTACGGTTTTTAGTAGGAAGTATTTGAGGCCGATCAGACAGAAATCCTTGGGTGAGCTATAACCGATCCTGCCTTTTTGCGGAAAGAAGACTACTTGCGTGCCTCTCCATGCCATCGGGACAGAGCCTAGTGTCAGACCAGCCTTGGCAAGCCTCTAGAGCGATCCTATGATGATCTCAATAGCCCTCTGTAAGAACTCCGGATATATGCCATCTAGAACAGGAGACTTGTAAGGGCTGAAAGACTTCGGGGCCTACCTGACCCTGGAGGAAGTAACAATCTCGTTGACAAGCCGCTTACTTGGCACAAGTTGGGCCTTAAGCGGCATTGGTTGCTGCGGAGGTGTCGCTCCCTCTGCTCCAGACCCCGTGAAGCCCGGACGAGAATTGCATCCGGAAGCAGCTTGTCCAGTTTAGCTGTTTCCGCTCCTTTCTCGATGTCTGTGCAAAAATTGGTCCAGCTATGTAGCTTGAGCTCATGTATTGCATGTATTCATCCCTTATTGTCGTATATAAGGTCAATAGTTCAGCCGTTTTGCCAGCGTGCTGGCACGCCTGAACCTCTCTTCGGTTTCCCTGCGAACTTCCTTGAGCTTCCCGTTCCACCAGTGTGTTCCCCTATTCTCAAGGGTTTTTATGGGTTAAGAACTCCTCACGTTGGGGTGTTACCCGTGTTGAGAGTATCAAGAATAGTCTTTATAAGATATTCCAAAAAGTCGTTTCTACTTCTGTTGGTGTTCGAACCACCTCGCATGGTGGTTTGGAGGTATGGTTAGGTATGGTAGGAGTTGGCGTCGAACAGGCGAGGAAGATCCTTCACCTTACAATATTCCACTAGTAAGCCTACTTCCTCTAGAGGGGACTAGCTTCCCTATTCCTCTGTGCTGTGTGACAAAAACCATCAGGTCCCGTGAACACAGTTCCAGCAGCGGAACAACGTTTACTCCCTTCACCAGTATGCAGGCCCTTGGTTTGGTCGCCTTGGGCCCTCTGTGACAAAAAACGCTTTCCCCCCTACACGAATCCCCTTATGGTATCCTGAACTAACTGGGTTCCTAGATTAGTGAGGTACCTGTGTGCTTCAGAGCCATGCTTCTCTGCAGAACCGCAGAGGCTCCTTTGCTCCGATGCAAGTTAATCTGGGTAATGGTCAGTTCGGAAGCAGATATCAAGGTCTGCCCCTGGTCTTCCCCTGCCCCGACAGGCTCCTTCTGTCCCAACCGATAACTTTGGAGTTGACCGGTCGGAGGTGATAGAAGAGCCTGTAGTTGAGAGCCGTAAGAGCCCTCATCACAAGAGCTCGCAAAGGGGCTGGGAGCAAAGCCACTGCCTGAGTTTGGCCAGCTGGAGAGAAAGATAGAGGGAGAGCGTCGATGTTAGACCCGTTCAGGCCCAACCCCTTTCCCCCCACCGCCGCCTCGTATTATTATAAGAAAGAGAATCCATTTTGATCCCACGAGTAGCTAGGGAAATATGGGTGGTAGCCTCTGCAGATCCCCGCAGGCAGGGGTAGGTCTCATTACTTGGGGAAGGCGCCCGATATTCCCAAGAGGTCGTTAGGACACCTTCGTAACTGTAAGGTGCCAAAGTGACGCTGAGCACGTTCAATCTACATCCGTGGCTTAATAGGATCGTCTCAATGAATGTCCGTTCGTGGACTAACACGAACGGAGGACTGTTTCTTAGTCGCTATGCGGGCTTAAGGTCATTCCTGTGCCGAACCTGAACTGCATGTTGGTCCGGAATGGACCTCGACCCAGGAATCTAGGAAACCCGTGTTAGCTAGGCACTTTCACCCATCTCTCACACTTAAGTCATACATGCCAGGAGTGACCGTTTATAAGGATCTTCTCTTCCACTGAGGAGAGCCCGTTTATAGGGGTCCTACATACATATCTATACACATGCAGGCCAGGGTCCGTTTGACTTCCCTGTCCCGTATGCTTAAGCCTCCTCATCGACTACAAGGTCGTACAGCCCCTAGACGACGATACAAGTGTGAGAGGTCTCACACGTATCGGACAGTATTTTATACCACGAGAGCCGAAAATGTTATGTCCAACAATTTTATGTCTTCTCCGATGAGAATGTATAAAACTAAGATTCGAAATTGAAATGAGAAATGATTTTACATTCAAATAAACTCAAAAATCGAGGGTAACTATGTATATACCACAAGGTCAAACTTATATCGCCCATAGAGAAAGGTAAGTGTGAGTCACACGCTATTATATTATTCATATGAGAGTATCTCTTCCACACATCGTGGTATGTTTCATATGAAATTGTACTCACTATGTATACATCATTTTAATATCATATCATTAGGTCAAATCCCTTACATGCCCTACTGTGAATACCTATATAGTGCAAAATTTGCCAAGTGTACCCGCCTAAAATTGTGTTGTTTCCAATCCTATTCAAACTCTACTAACATGTAGTGTAAGTGGACCTCTTTTAATTCTGTGAAGGCGATCAGTCTAGTATAACGAGTTGTCGGAATACAGGGGCCTATTTTTTTAACGTTTTACCCTACCCGCTTATGTTTAATGATCCATAACTTCTACTACAGTTGTCAGATTTGATTTTTCGTGTAATGGTTGCAAAAAGAGTCTTCCATAATATTTGCAAAAAAAGCTACTTCTCTATTCAGAAAAACAATTTGACCTTAATTTTTCAGTTTCAAATCTTTTTCGAGTTTTTTTCTATGTTCGGATTTTTTTATTTTCGTAGGGAATTTTTTTTATTAATCTTGATCTTTTTCCTTCAAAATTATCCTAGGTAGAGAATGGAATGGGAGGGATAAGAGGCCGTGCATTCGGCCTTAAGCGTATGAATACCACGCACCGATAGCTGGATTTGGCATAGTCAAAATTTAACCTCTGGCAATCATGTTTTGAGCTTTTTTAGCCTGACGTTCCAAGGCCACAAATTCTTTTGCCGATCTCTTTCGACACCAAGACTTCGGCACAAGATAAAGAAAGAACACTTTCTGAATCGCTGGAAGGATTTTTCAATTTCTTTATAATTAGATGAAGAACCTCTATTGCTGATTCATGCTTTTCATTGGCACTCTCCTTTCGGTTCTCTAGACTTTTACAAGAAAAACGCAAGGTAAGAAGTGATTCAGGTAGAAATTCGGGGATAATCTCGGCATGCAAAAAAAAGGAAGATTAGCAAGGGTAAAATTGAAGATCTCTGATTGTTCATTCCGCCCTTATCGATCTTCATTTTTTGCATGTCAAGATAACCTCAGGATTATTAGCATAATCATTTTCAATTCTTTCTTTTTTGTGCTGATGTTGAAGGAAAAGGAATAATTTGACCAATCATAAGATCTTCGGAAAAAGATGATCCGTCTCCATCCACCTAATGGTAATGTTTCCATCTGTACAGTTGTAGACGCATTGCCGTTGTTAATTGAGGCTTCTCCAATATAGAGCTGTAAATCAACTCCTACATTTATAAGATATATTTGTGGAAGAGTAGCTATTTTCTTTCTATATGATCCACACTCTTTTGCATTGATGGATATGTTAGGGTACGTCTTTTGGAGATTAGAAGATATTTATTTTGAATTAAATGAGTGCATGTTTCGAAAAGGATTCTGAGAACGGTCGCATATGCTCTTTGTAGGATTTTGTAGATTTCTATGGAAGATTCTATAATTCTCCACACATAGAACTACTATATGCAGGCTACGTAGGATCCTGTATAGGATCAATTATAGGAACCTCCGCAGGGACCTGTTTGTTCTTCCTGTTAAGACGACCCTTAGGAAATAACATAGGAATAAAGAAGTATAAATCTATAGGTTCCTATATTAATTCCTAATTATTTTATATAGGTTCCTATTAGATACTAATATTATTGACTAGATTAAGAATCAATAGATTCTTCAAAGATTATCAACACTAGTGAAAGATGATGGTAACAGCATATATATAATATTGGTTTTGAAAACCACAGCAGCGTTTTCCTGGAAGCAACTGTCATTCAGGGGAATGACACAAGCTCCCACAAGAACCGCGGTTAACTATACCTATGGCTAGGCTTCACGACCATGAGATGGGTAACCACATGAACATGAAATCAAAAAGAAGTGCTGGCGAGATCTTCGTGTGTCTTAAGGACAAGAAGTGATTCGAGTATGGCTGCTCTCTACATCCAAGCAGGAAGTGCCACGTCACATTTCCGGCCCACAGGTTTGGCTTTTAGGTTACTTACCAGTGAAAACGTCGCACCTCTAAGAGCACCGATGACGAGAACAATTACTTTAAACGAATATCTTTGGCAGAGTCGCTGTAGCTGCTCTCCGAGATTTCTTTACCTATCCTTTTTCTCAATTTCCTTGCCTGCGACGTTGTAGTCGGCTGGGGTCGACAATTCGATCACGAATATAGTTCGTTCACGTTTGTCAAGGAGCACGATGTCAGATCTTGTTTGCTGGATGGGTACTTTAGTAGCGAATCTGTAGTTCCATTGAATTCGTCAATCCCCGTTCCCAACAATTGACTGAATAGTATATACTATATACTATAAATACTATATACCAGTATAGACTATAGGTGCTATAGGTGCTCAGGAAGTTTTTGACATGCCCTGCACCTATCGCTGGGAACTATTTGATGTAATATGCGGTGACGGCATGCTAAGGTGGGAATCACACCGTCCTGACAAAACGAAACGCTCCGTACCTGAATTAAGTCCAGATGGTTCAAGGAAAGGAAACGTTGACTAATGTAACAAGGATTGATCTTTTCCAATTTTGCAAAAGTCCCTGTGCATCACCTTGTCCTCGTGTTATTTAAGGAAGTTTTGGGATTCCGCTTCCTCCACCTGTGCTTTGAGAAGCTAGGCATTTCATGGTACTACTTGAAGCGAGATTGGCCAGTCAGGGACCCCTTGCTTGAATCATAGAGACTTTAATGCCTGAAAGGCCAAATACGATAAATGCGAATTATTGATATTCCATTTCAATAGGACGTTTCCCATTATTGATGGAATGATCCTTCTAGATCTGTTAATTTTATGAATACTTCTCTTTCTATATAAAATATATAAAAACTACGACCATTCATATTGTAATCTATTTTTAACCTAGCAATGGTTATAATGGCTATAAGTAATCTCAGAAATAAAGGAGAATATTTTATCGAACATCCGAAAATTGCTTATACTCCTCTCCTATGTTCTTATTAAATAATAATAATTAATTATAACTCTTATATTAGAAATAAGAATGAGAACCTTTCAATATATTACCTTAAATAAACAGAAAATAGAACAAGTTGATAAATTCGTATATCTTGAAAGCTTATTCACAGCTGACGGAAACATAGATGCAAAAGTTTCCAGACGCATGAATGAGGGTAAAAAGTTTATCGGTAGTATACGAGCTATTACTAAGAGTAAAATGGAAAATATTCAGCTGAAGTTGCGATGTATAAGTCTGTGCTTGCACCAACTGTGATGTATAGTAGCGAGGTTTGGAAGTATCAGCGATACTTCTAGCGTGTGGTGGAGCAATGTTGCACAGGATGAGTGTGTCGTTTGATAAAATAAACAGACTGGGCTTACTGTTGCTGTGTATTTTTTATGAGGTCTTATCTCTAATGTTTTCGAACCAACCTCCTGTATGTTCATTCTACTTGACAACTCAAATTAAGTCTGTTTTCTCTCCTACACATCCCTTACTCAAACTTCCAAATATCAATCCCATCGCCAAATCTTTCCGTATCAATTCCTTGTTTCTTAGTAGTACAACGAGGTTGAACCAATCATGTTACCCTGACCCCGGAAGGGACTTGGCTTTATGATATAATGAGGATAACAAACACTAGCTCTCAGTAGAACTGCAGTAAACTACACTTGAGGCCACGTCTAACGGCCACGAGATAAGTGATCACATAGTAGAATGAAATTACAATGAAGTGCTGACGAAACCCTCGTGTGTCTTCAGGACATAAAGTAACCCAAAAATGACTACCCTCTGCATCCATATGGCAAGTGCCACAGAACATTTCTGGCGTGCGGGTATTTTGCGCAGGTCACGAACCATCGCAGGCATCGCACCTGCGAGAGCACCCATGATAAGGACAATTTTTTCAACCGGATATCCTCAGTCGCGCCGCTGCAGCTGCTCTTTCATGTCTTCATACGCCTTCTGCTTTTAAATCTCCTTGCTTTCGACGTTGTAATCGGCCAGGGCCGAGGATTCCATCACGAACATAGTTCGTTCCTGTTTTTTAAGGAGTACGATGTCAGTCTCGTATCTTCAGAAGAGTTGGCCCCGAGCCTGCCCTGCGGAACGCTCCAAAGGAGATAAAGTCAATTGTTGAAAACAAAGAGTACCGAATTTACTGGAACTGCATGGTCTCGACTATGGTCCCCATTGAACACACGAGACCTGACATCGTACACCTTGCAAAACAGGAACGAACTATGTTCATGATCGAATACTCGGCCCTAGAAAAATCGTATTAAGTAAGATGAGCTCAATATAACAAAGATCATATTCTATCGTGTGATAATTTAATATACTATATGTAAATTCAATACACATAATGTTGCATTACGTTCAGTTGACCTACGAATTGCGTTTACAGTTCATACGCTGCTCAAACTTTCACAAAATACCACCTATCCACATTCGCTGCTCTTTCATGAAGTAAAGTAATGAAAAAAGTATTCAAAACTTGAATTCCTTGTATTTCTTTGAAGACTTGCTGTCTGTGTTTTGTTGTCTTTTCCGCTTGCTCTGTAATCAGAAATAGAGAATCATGCATTGCAACACCATATTTTTCTGTATTGAATTGAGAATTCCGGATGACAATGACACAGGATTTAAATCATGATGATTATCTACTTATGCAACACATATTCTTGAGATCCAAAAAAAACTGCCGCTCCATATCTTTTCTGCCAGTGAAAAAAAAATTATGTCCTAATCAATAACGTGATGATAAATATTGTCTGATTCAGTCTAAATCTCCAACTATCAAACCAAAATTCAGTACAAAATAGGGTTTTTTTCTATCAGTAACGAAATGAAGTAAAAAGTAAAAGTAAATGAAGTAAAAGTTTCGTTCAAATCCATGAAATTTCTAGAAAAATACACAATGATAAACATAGTACTGAGACGCCTGCTCAATTTTGGTTGATTTGTACGTACTTTATCACATAATGTCAATTAAGTTATAGGTAATGGATAGGAATACTCAGGGGGATTATTAATCTAGGGGACAGTTGATTTCTTCCAAGCTAAAACTTGAATGTTTTTTAGGTATAATTATCAAACCAGTCTCAGCTGATTTACTGAAGCCTAAAAATTAGGTTTCCATGCAAAACTACTAAACTATAATTAGTTCCTCTATCCTGCGTATTCATAAATTAACTATACAGAGTTCTTATCTGCGATTTTCTCTTGTGACTACTCTATACTCCTCATGTCACGACCCACCTGTCCCACGTTAACCATAAATATGACAACAGGATTACGAGGAAGCTTAACGACTTTTGCGTGAATGAAAGAGTCAGATGCTATCAGAGTGGCTCAAAGGGGCAACATCAAGATTTAATGGGTCAGCTGCAGGGTACGCATCAAAGTAAGGGTTAAGCGCTGCTACCACTGTTTGGGTTATGTCCATCTTGCGGACATCTGCAAAGGAGTCGATAGAAGTCGACTGTGCTGAAATTGCGGCACGTAAGACAACAGAGCAGCCCATTGCACAGATGAGGCCAAGTAGTGCTCTTTTTGCAGAGATACTCAGTCGACCACATACTTGGTCTTCCAGGTGTGCGGTGTATAGAGAGGCAGACAAGCAGGCAAGCTCAGAGCCTTCAGGTCTCAGTTAGCAGCTGAGAAAGAGGCGGAAAATTATGAATTTTCATTCATTTTTTATTTATTTCATACATTTATGTTTGAAAGCAGGAGAAGCCCAAGCTGGTTCCCTGACACAAGCAGCACTGCGGCTATATAGGTTATTAACTTCGAATTTCTAGTAAATAAACGTTGAATATGCGATGAGTTTGTCTAGTTCTCAAGCGGTGCAATCATCATTGCCAGCTGTTATATTTCACCAAATAAGGGAATACCTATCTTTCGTAGAAAGATAGAGGAGATAAAAGATTTTTGCTCCAACCTTGACGGTGAAGTGATTATAGCGGGGGACTTAGACGCCAAATCGTGCAAATGGGGTATTACGTAGACGGATTCGAGGGCCAGATAGGTGGCAGATATGGCTGCCAGAACTGTCCATTCTGAACGTGGGAACCTCGACCATTTTCAGGAGGAGAGTCTACTGGGTGAACATTTTAGACATGACTATGGCTTCGCCGGGTGCTGCTAGTCAACAGCAACCGACCACCAACACACAAGCTTCCATGTGGCCTGTGTGCAATACACACAAGGCGATTAAAGGTTGGAATGTGAATAAGCTGAACGCGAGGAAACTCCTCTGCACAATTGCTGAGAAGGGTGAAAGCTTGATTGTAGAATTAGAATTTGCGGCTGTCGTCAAGATTGGTGCAAAGAATTCAGCGGAGAGCACAGTGCGTTTGATTGTGCACGGCTGCAACGCTTCAATTCCGAAACGGGCTTTGATGACTGGCAAACCTCTAGTGTACTGGTGGACGTAATAGATTTCTGGGTGTAGAAGCAACTGCTTCAAACTAAAACGAAAAGTTCCCAGAATCTGACAAAAAATTATGGATGCAGTCCAGACCAACAGGGACTACATTTTTGACAAGAAAACGCTCAACCGAGCCATCAGTAAGAGCAAACACTGCAAGTGGGTGGGTGTCTGGATGGCAGTCGACCAGGACATTCGGGCACTGCAACGGGAAAACTCTATGGGCGCGCGCTGGTTGCGACCATGGAACCCAAGATGATTTAAAACTGAAACAATCCATCTTTTTACAGAGGAACTATGGACGGCTGCCTTCAAAATGGCTCGTGGTAAGGCACCGGGCCCTGATGGTGTCCCGACGGACCTTAGAATGGTAATCTTTGCATAAGGAGTGTCTGCATCATGATGACTTGCGACGTGAAGAATGCATGTAACTCATTAAGATGGGTTGACATTTCTGTAGGACTGGAGAAGAGGTCCAGGATGCCTGGATATCGATGGCGTTTCATCATGGATTACCTCAATGATAGACACCTGATATTCGGAACAACTGAAGGGACACGTTGCATTAAAGTTACTTCAGGAGTTGCTCAAGGGTCAGTTCTTGGACCCGACATGTGGAACGTGAATTACAATAAGGCCCTGCGGAGGGACCTTCCTGATGGAATAATGCTACTTGGGTTTGCTTATGATCTGGCGGCAATGATCAGAGTGAGAACGGAAGCAGGAGCAAGAGTGTTGGTGGTCATCGTCTCGAGAAGGGTGGGAAGTTGGCTCGATAATCATGGTTCACAGCTTGCCAGTAAGAAGACCAAGGCAGAGAAGCTTCAGGAAACTATTTGAAGCAAATATGGCTGGGCATAGAATTGAAGCTATGTATATGTTGAAGAACCAGGGCACGTGGATTGATGAAAAACTCACTATCGGGATCCAGATTACTAAGGCATAAAAAAAAGCTGTGACGATGAAAACCATGCTTTCTTGACTTCTTTGACTTAGGCCCTGCAAGAAGAGGATTCTGTTGAGCGTTCCGAACTCTATAATACTATATCTAAGGGGAAGAAGTGTGGGCAGACGCTCTAAAGGTTGACTGTAACAGGGAAAAAATGTCTGATAGTGCAAGGAAAAGGTGCACTTAGAGTGGCCTGTGCCTACAGATATGTGTCCGGTCATTATGATACATGTTGGAAACATGTTTATATGTGTGTAATTTCAGTAAATTTATAATAAGATTGCTGAAAATTGCAACTGGAAATGACAAACGCGACATTAAATCAATCAAATCTTTTGAAATTACAAGCTTTATCAATCATTTTACTTTTTTATAAATAGTTAATTAAGGATATGAAGAAATTCACTTTAATGAGAATCATCTCACTATTTATTCATAAATCAACGGAAATAACCGTTATTTCCAGCTTTTATCAAAGAAATGTATTTTTTTAAATATCTATTTCTTTACTCTGGCACGAAGGATACAAATTAAATCGATTGAATTTCGAGTTTGTTATTTCCAGTCGCAAAATTTAGCGATTTCTCAATAGATCAACAACCATCCACAAAATTGCTTCTTACTGTTTGTGAAATCCATAATTCTCTGCCTGTGTTAAAAAATAACGCATCTTGCAGATGCAGATAGTAGGCAGTTATAAATTTTGTGAAATTTGCAAAATGTCATTAAAAATTCCGTCAAGGATAATTTAATTTTATGAAATAGTACCTTTTGTCTTTGGACGTGATCCTGAAGCATGTCAGATAAATCTTCTCTTCTGTGCCCGTGCTTGGACCGCATCGACTCTTCATAACGTGAAGCCATAGTTTCTGAATCAAGATCCAATTCACTGGGATCCAGTGCCAATTCTACGGTTCCATCTTTTTCTCTGGTATCGGTTGATGTACCGCTAATTCCGCGTCTTGCAGCAATTACTGAAGGTGGTGCCTGCCCACCAGCACCAGTCATATCGTAGACATGAGTACTACCCATCATGCTACTTCCAAGACCCTCCGTCCTTCTCTCCTGGAGGACTGTGTACAAGGCAGGAGTGTCTCCACCTTCCATTTCGCTCTCTATTTTCTTCTTTCGTAACTCAATCGTCTCTGGAGTCTCGAGGCCAGCAGGGATTGACGTCATACCGCTTGGGGTGATGAGACCCTCAGCACCTGGAGTGACAAGACCACTAACATCGCCCTCGCCTTCTTTGATATCGCCTTCGCCCTCGCCTTCGTCTTCCTCGTCTTCGTCTTCCTCTCCTGAAGATTCCGATTCAGGTTCACCCCAAAGTCCGCGGTCGACGTCCTCATCTAAAGCGTCACTTCCTGGTGCGCGAGCTATTCCGAAAACGTCTCCATAGAGTGGTCGACCATTTTCGTCTACGGGTGGCTTTCCCCAACCTCCAGCGTGGTATCCAAAAGCACAACCTTCCGGAATCGGAGCGTTCAAACCTGAAGATTTATGAAAAATAATTAGTAATCATAAAAAACTTCATGTTCTGAAGTTTTCTACTAACATTAAATGAGAAATGTACAGCTCTGAGATAACTAATCTCGAAGCAGTAGCCTCCAGTACTAAACAGTTTAGAATGTAATAGAAAAAATTGAAATGTCCTAATTTATTGTGATATCAAATGAGATTTGTTAGCTTTCAAAAACTCAGGATTTATTATGACAAGTAAAGCGTCCAAGCAAAAAAGTGATGTTTCTTAAGATTTATAGGTTTGTATTCGCGCATGCGTCAAGATGATCACAAACGGGCGGTACCGGGATTCCGTAGAGACCACGGTCGAAGACGGATGTTCTTGTGTGCAGTCTCAGTTTTTAGTGTGATGTATTGATCCTTAGTCACGTTTGTACAAGTGTATTTTAATGTTAAATCAGTTATTGTCGCCTAGGCGTAAAGCTGGCAAATCATTTATCAGGTGTGATTAATAAACCACATCTGAGGTATTGTGGTTATCAACTTCTTCTTCCTGGCAAGCGTTGACTATTTTTAGAGTACGTAAAACGTTCTTGAAATTGACAGTTTCTCTTCTGTATCGCGCCAAAGGTTCATGCACGATAGAGAAGCTTTACCGTCTCTCGATGTCTGTTTGGCATCCTTCTATATTTTGTAATCTAGGACCCCCTGAACAATAATATCTATGACCATAGAAAGATACCCCTCAAATTACAATATCTATGTCTGAAGGCCAAGAGATGGGTAATTTATCGTAGGAGTTGTATAAAATGCTACTTTTCATGGACACGAAAGGAGTCCTATCGACATCCCTGGAGGTAATATTCCAGTACTAAAACAGACAAGCTACGAGTCTAGAAGTTGCTAATATTTACTAGATTATTACATTCATTAATTCAAGAAAGCATTCATCAGATTTCTACTATCTGCGATAGTTCTACAACACGCACAATGCTCAAATAAGTACTCAAGAACTCCGTGATGTATTTATGATAAAAAATGTCTTTAAACTACCCCTAGACGCACTTTCCTAAGTGCAGTCTTGAACGATTTTATTAATAGAACATACATAATTGATCGTAACAGCCTTCAAGAGTTGGTAGAGCTCCTTTATTGTGCATCAGAAGCGACTTTTGGTACAACCTCACAAAGAATTATCCTCCTCTCGCCCTTCAAACATGGTTATTATCATCCTAGGGTCCCTTAATATGAAATTTTGAGGTGACAATGAGCTTCTTTAGTGTGCATGAAAGGCAGCATATGGTGCCACATCAACCTATCAAAAATTCATCTGATGACTTCAAGATATGGATATTATTGTTTACGGGGTCCTAAACTACAAAATGTCGAAGGGGAAAAGAGCTGAACATGATCCCCGAGCGTGGTGTCAAATGAACGTTCAGTGTCGGTAGAGCTGCGTTAGTGCGCATAAAAAACGACGTTTTGTAAAATACCCACGAAAAACTATCCTTCTACTGAACTTCAGACATTTTGTTATGTAT